>JAHTLZ010000015.1:1955805-1972981 GCA_023846285.1 Phrynocephalus versicolor
TGTTCAGTTTTGGAGATGAGTTTGGTTCTTTCAAAATCAATTTCATGACCTGTTGTTTTTATGTGCTGGAAGAGAGAGGAAGATTTTTCTTCTTTTTTGACTGCGTTCTTGTGTTCTGCGATGCGTGCGCTTATTCTCCTGTTTGTCTGTCCGATGTATGTGGCTGGGCAGACTTTGCATGGTATTTCGTAGACTCCTTGGTTTTCTAGCTCAATCTTGTCTTTGGGGTTTCTTAAAATGTTGGCTATTTTTTGGTCGGTGCAAAAGGCTGTCTTGATATTGTGTTTGTGGAGAATTTTGCTGATTTTGTCTGTGGTGCCTTTGATGTAAGGGAGGAGGGCAGTGCCGTTGTTCTCTTCTGTTTCTTGGTTCTTGGGGGGTGTTTCCTTTTGGATTAGTTTGGTGATGGTGTTTTTTTGGAATCCGTTCGCAATTAAAACATTCGAGAGAGTGTGTAATTCAGTTTTTAGGTGGTCTTTGTCAGCGAGGCGTTTGGTTCTGGAGATGAGGGTTTTTGCTACCGAGTTGATCTGTGCAGGGTGGTGGTGTGATTGTGCATTTAAGTAGCGGTTTGTATGTGTTTTTTTCCGGTAGATGGTATGTCCTAGGGAGCCGTCGGATTTTTTGTAGATTAGGACGTCCAGGAAGGGAAGTTGGTTGTTGGTTTCTATTTCCATAGTGAATTGTATTTTGGGGTGTAGGCTGTTGAGATGTGTGAGGAAGTTGTTCAGTTTATCTTTCCCGTGTGGCCAAATAACAAAGGTGTCTTCAACATATCTGAGCCAGAGTTTGGGTTTATGTTCGGACTTCTGTAACGCGTTGGTTTCAAAGTGTTCCATATATAGGTTTGCGATGACCGGTGAGAGGGGTGATCCCATGGGTGCTCCTTCTATCTGTTTGTATCTTTGTCCATTGTGGATGAAGTATGTGTTGGTTAGGCAGTGGTTGGTCAGATCTAGGATGTGCTTGGGGGGGTTGTATTTGTTGTGGATAGCTGTCAAGGCTTCTTGAATGGGCACTTGTGTGAAGAGCGAAACAACATCGAAGCTCACGAGTAGGTCATTGGGTTGTAGGTCTTGTTTCTTTATAATTTCTATGAAGTGGAACGAGTTTTGTACGTATGAAGTGATGGATTCTGCATAGGGCTGGAGTTGTTTGGCAAGAAATTTGGCGAGGTTTTGTAGAGGTGAGCCTATGGAGCTGACTATGGGTCTGAGAGGTGTTCCTTCTTTGTGAATCTTGGGGAGGCCGTAGAGCTTGGGGCATCTGGATGATTTCTCTCTGGGGATGATGCTTGGCTTGATTTCTTCACTTAAGGGAGAGGCTTTTATTTTGGCTTTGGTGGTTTTTTCCAGGTAGGTGGTGGGGTCTGTGTTCAAAGGTATGTAAGCAGGGTCTTGTAGTAGGTTGGATAGTTTGGCTTGGTAGTCAGATGTGTTCATCACCACTGTGGCATTGCCTTTGTCTGCTGGGAGAATGATTATGTTGTTGTCTTTCCTCAGGTTGGTGAGGGCTTTTTGTTCTTCTTTGTGTAAATTGCTTCTGGGTGGTTTGCTGGAGCAGAGGACATTGGTGACTTCGAGTCTGATTTTGTTGGCTTCATCTGGGTTGATTTTGGTTAGGCTGGCTTCCACTCCGCATATGATGTTTTCAGTGGGGATGTGTCTGGGGGCGACTGCAAAGTTGAATCCTTTGGAAAGGACTTTGGTCTCTGCGATGGTGAGTGTCCTGTCTGATATGTTATGAACTGTTTGTTTCATGGGTTGCTGTGGGGGGGGGGGGTTGGGCTTCTGGCGTTTTTCCAGTTTGTGGAGTTTGTTGGTGTGTGTGTCTGTCTTGTGGGAGGTCTCTGTTTCAGCTCTCCAGGCGGCGAGTTGCTTGGATTTGTTCCAGAGTGTTGGGTGGATTTTGTTGCTGAGTTTGAGGTGGAGAATGAGTAGGTCTCTGTTGGTTTGATCTAGTAGGTATCTTTTCCTGTGTAGTTCGCTTCTGATTAGGGCTAGTTCTGTTCTTTTCAGGATCCTTTCGCTGGATGGGGTTTTTGAGTGGAATTTCAGTTGGAAGCTTGTGGGTATCACATTTTTGTCTCGGCAGTTGCGTAGGAATGCAATGTCACATAAGATGGTGGCTCTTCGGACTTCTAGTTTCTCGTAGGTTCTGGTCAGCTGGAAGAAACCCGAATCCACCCTAACATGCATACCTATACCCGTGAAAATCTACAAAAACAAATATATATATATATATACACACACACACACACACACATATATACACAGTGGTACCTTGTATAAAGGAATTAATTCATTCCAAATGAAATTGTGTTAAGCAAATTTTCTTTTATACAAATTCCCATAGGAATGCATTGAAAATGGAGTAATCCCATTTTTAAGTTGTACGGATTTTTCCCCAGAGGCGATTATGTTATGCAAATTTCCCCTATCTCTGGATTTTTATGTTGTACAAATTTTATGTTATACAAGCCGTTTGTTATACAAGGGTCCACTGTACACTGAAAACAACGAAACATCAATCAACCTCAGAAACGAGATTAAAAACCATTTAAAGCACATTATCAAAAACATTTTAAAAACACCCACATTTGATAAATGCAGTATTTCCCTGCCCAGTTATTGCTTCAAGGCCTGCCTGGGAAGGAAGAGGGAGGGGACCAGGCTGGCTTCTCTGGGCACCACATTCCAAACCCTGGGAGAAAGCCACTGAGAGAAATTGCCAAAAGGGGAAAGGGCTGCCAGAGGTATGAACTGACCACGAATGAGGGCCTCATCAGACTCAGCCTGCAGAATTAAAAACTTTAGATTAAACTGCCCAGGGAGAGTGCTTTAAGTGCTTTGGGGTGGTATATATGCACACACTTTGTAGAAGTGACTCAATGTTTATTTAATCTAAAGGAAATGGAATAAAGAAGGAAAATGTCCAAGGGCCATAACCAATGCCTTTTGATTGGTGTCTGTCTGCAAGCACCCAGAGAACTGACCAGTGGTATCACCTATAAAAGTTCCTTAGAAATTCTGCTCGCAAGTAATATGGACGAAGGTTCCAAGGGGGACTAGTTCTTATCTCGCTGCAGGACATTGCAATGGGAAGTGTGGGTGTGTAGTTCCTGTGCTTTGGTTCCGCAGATATTTTGGGAGGACCTTCCACTCTCAGGTGCCCCAACCAGCATTGGCAGGGCTTCTGAAGGCTAAAGGCCAAAATACAGTATCTAGAGGGCCAGGAGCTGATAAGCACTGGGTTACACTTCTCCCTTCAACAATGCTGGGGTTTGGGACACTGAACCCCCGTGTAGTGCAACATTCACGTATAACTCATGGGCCTCCGAAACATAACTATAAAGCATAAACAGCTGATTGACACCCACACACGCGCACACACACTCCTGACCAGCCTCAGCCTCCCAGCATACTGAGGAGCCTTCCTCATGGCACCACTACGACAGGGACGGGATGGCCTGCCACCATCAGACCAGGGGCCACCACACTGCCAACCACAGGGGCCCTATAGAAACCAGAGACCCAGCTTTCTCAGGACATACACCCTGGAGACCAATAGCACCCATAGGTATTAAATATTGTTTGGTGGGTGGGTCTGGTTGGAAAAAAAAAACCCCACTGCAGCTCAGATCCATGCCATTCAAGGGAGAAGGGTCCATGGACTTGGGATGCCAGCCTGAACAGCTGATGCAAGAGCTGTGCAAATGCCATGAAACATAGATGCCATAGATTGCCAATGATGGATGCAAACCTACTTCACAGGACCTGCAGACCTGTGTGGAAACAGCCCAGGCAACCCAAAACATTGGTCTGTCATCAAAGAGGGATGGCCTTAAGTACAGGCATGTCCAAACTTCGGCCCTCCGGATGTTTTGTACCACAGCTCCCACAGTCCTTTGTCATTGGCAAGCTAAGCTGAGAATTCTGGGAGTTGTGGTCCGAAACATCAGGAGGCCCGAAGTTTGGACATGCCTTAAGGCCATCAATATCACCTGGCCTTACAGAAACTCAGCCTCCTCACACTCTATGCCTACGTCTCGACCTGTGAGATTCCCCAAGGTTCACCCCATCTCTTCAGAATGCAGCTCTCATTACCGGGGAACATTTGTACATCTCTGTGTCCCGAGCTACCTCAGACGTTGGGCGGGAGGGCAATTTGTCCATCTGATTTCTGCATGGATTTCTCAAACCTATTTCCTGTTGCAGGTTTTTGAACTGGCCACGGGAGAGCGTCTTTTCGAGCCCCACGCTGGGCACTATTTCTCCAGAGACGAGGGTAGGGCACAAATGCACATTGTTCTGTGACGCAGTGGTTAAATGCCTGTACTGCAGGTAAAACTGTGCTCACAACCTGAGGTTCAATCCCAGGTAGCAGGCTCAAGGTTCACTCAGCCTTCCATCCTTCTGAGGTCGGTAAAATGAGTACCCAGCTTGCTGGTGGGGGGGCAATGTGTAGCCTGCATACTGTAATTAGAACTGTAAGCCCCCCCAGAGACTACTTGAAGTGGTATGGGGCGGTATATGAGCAGAATACTTTTTGTCTGGATCATCATAAGAGCAGCTTGTGTGGGAGGTGGGTTGGGGTGGTGACTGTAGCTCATAGGAGGAGCACATGGTGTACGTGCAGAAGGCTGCAGGTTTCGTCCTCAGCACCTCCGGGGAAGAAATCCTGCTTGACATTTGGCCTTAGTGGCTGCCGGTACAGGGTTGGCCATACTGGGCAAGCGGGACCAAGGGTCTGATTGGTATAAGACACCTTCCTGCATTCCTAACGTCTCACCTTGCTTGGCAGATCACGTGGCCCGGATCATTGAGCTTCTGGGCAGAATCCCACCCAAAACAGCTCTGTTCTGGAAACAGGCGTCAACTTTCTTCAACAGACAAGGTGAAACTAGAGGGCTCGCAGTGCTAAAACGATCCCCTTCCCCTCCCGTCTCTGGCATTTTGCAGATGACAAAGGCTGCACCACAAGCATTTTGTGCCCTTCCTTCCTGGCACAAGCCCAGTATTACTTTTTACACCCACCTGGCATGGCTATCGAAGGGCAAACCTTGTCACCGGGTGAGACTTCAGAGGTTTTTGGGCTCCTGCTGTAGCTGTTCCTTTCTGCTTTGTTTGGCAGGTGCTCTGCTGCGGATGTCCCGGATCTCCTTCTACGGCCTCTACCATGTCCTCACTGACAAATATAGCTGGCCAACGAATCAGGCAGCTGCGCTGACGAAGTTTCTCCTGCCAATGATGGAATATGCCCCAGAAAGGAGGGCAACGGTTGAAATATGTCTCCAGCAGCCCTGGCTCAGTACCCAATAAGGTGCTTGGCCCAAATCTTCCTGTTCTCCACCAGTTCCGGCTGTGATTCAGAAGCCAAGGCATAGCTGGACCTTTTTGTAGGGCCAAGCTAGCTCTCACGTGAATTGCATGACTTCAGTTGGCATCAAAGTACTGTATTGTTATATATTTTACAGCTGAAAGGAAGCAAAGCAGGTGTGTAGGCGTCGAATTCAGAGGTTCCCAAACTTGGGGCCCCAGATGTTCTTGGACTAAAACTTTCAGAAGCCTTTACTACTAGCTGTGCTGGCCAGGAGTTCTGGGAGTTGTAGTCCGACAACATCTGGGGGCCCAAAGTTGGAAATCACCATTCTAACCCTTTGTTTCCCTTCCATGCACTTAAAAAACATTATCCCTCCAGAGGTGCTATTTGCGATTTAAGAGCTACAGTAACCCCCCCCCCCGGCCTATCACAGCGGTTAGGGACCCGACTCGACCCACGATAAATGAAAATTTGTGGTATGCGGATGCAGGTCGGGCCTAGTTGGGGGCCTTATACTTACCCCCAGCCTGGCGCTGCCCTGAACGGGCCTATGAGGGCCTTCCCGGGCCTTCTGGAGGCCCCAAAAGGTCCTCCCTGTGAACCAGGAGTGACGTCCAGTAAAGTCACTTCCAGTTCATGGGGAAGCCATTTTCGGGCCTCCAGAAGGCTTGTGAAGGCCCTCGCAGGCCCATTTGGGTAAGTACGGGAGCCTGAAACAGGCCTTCCCCCTTACCCCAGGGGGCCTTCTTTCATATACTGTGGTCCCGCGATATAGGGGGACTGCAGTATATGAACCGCAAATGGGTGGGGGACCACTGTACTCTGTTTTGAGCCAAGGAATTCTGTTCTGAAGATGCAAACCAGAGCATTGGTACAGTGGCTATAAGGTGTTGAAAGTCGAGATGGGCACAAACCTTTGTTTGGAGTTTCAGCCAGTTTGTAAAAGTAGCAACACATGTGCTGCTGATCCCTTCCCCTGCCTCCTCTGGCTCAATTAGACACTCACCAGTCTGAGTGTACTGCCTTCCTCCACCTCTTGAGCTGATCTTCCAGGCATAGGCAACAAGCAGCACAGGCTTCTCTGCCCTGCCCAATTGGCTGATCTCTCCCTCCAACAAGAAGGCAGGGCAGAGAAGTCTCTGCTCTTGCCTATGACTGGGAGATTAGCTAAGGAGCTGGAGGAAAGAAGCATGCTCAGTCTGGTGAGTGGGTGACCAGCCGAGGCGGCAGGGGATGGGAGCAGTGTTGCTTCCTTTACAAACTAGGCTGAACCTCTGAGCCAAGGCCTGTGTCCATTGCTAGTTGAAAGTGTTAAATCCTCCCTTGATACCCTGTATGGTACAAGAAAACAATGTCCCACTAGATGTTTTGGATGCAACTTCCCCACTATTGATCAGGCTGCCTAGAAATGACTTAAGTGTTGAGCAAAATAATAATCATTAATGAAAAAAAAAAAAACCACCAGCTGCTGCAGGCTTCACAAATAGCTGCTATTTTTCTTGGAGTGGGAGAAACGTATGGGATCTACCTCTTAAAACTCCATGATCCACTTACCTGAGGTTTGGGGTAAGGAGGCTAACACTTAAAACAGAAAAGCAACATTTTAACTGTGAAAAACTGTGTTCCTGAGGGCAGTTGGACAAGGGTTTTTTTCACATCCCACAAGCTGCTGGTTGCACACTCAAGCACAGGAACTGATTTGTGAATGGTTGTGCAACCAAACAAAACCAGAGATAGAACAGGGAGCCGAGGAAGCAGGTACCTGCACCCCGACGACCTTTAGAAGGTCATCTAAAGCAGTAGGATTCTGTTCAGTGAATTTGAAGCCCCAGAATTTGTTCTGAGTTCCAGAATGGAGCAGCCTTTCCGTACAGAACTCCATTCCAATTTACTCTGAATTGTCTTCATTTCAGTTGTATCATTTGGGATTGTCGAGGTCATTTTCTTGCTGTTGTTTTTAAACCTTTGGGAATTGCTAGTCTGCTGAAGAGCATTTACAGACCTGCTACGAGTTATCCTGCTCTTTCTCTGACTGGCATAACAAAAATGTGTGTGCGGCTAATTTATTTGTATAAATAATGTCGTGACTAGTATTTCTGTGCCCACTGATTTTGTGTGATTTTTGTGCCTCAAATTCTGTCACATTTCATACCTCATCTCAGGCACTGATCTGACCAGTATTGCCATTCCGACTTTCTCAATATGAAAACTAGTATCTCATGAAAGAAGGGACAGATCTTACCATTAAGTCCTTTATATTTGTCTGGACAAGCATTTTGTCATACCTGTTTCTCCACACTATATTCAAAAGCCATTTTGTTCTAATTTAAAAGGTTGTGTCGGTATTTATCACCACCGTTGTCTCTTTTCTTGTGTTCTTCGTTTATTTCATTATTCCACACATATGTCTTAAAAACCCTTCCCAACTTGTGATTTTGAGTTGACCTACCTCATCAGCCTAGTTATTTTGTCTGATGTTTCCAGGTAGAAGCCCCCATAATTCCCACCATTGGCAAATCTAACTATGGCTAACAGGAGCTGTATGCCAAAGGCTTCTGATTAGTGTATTGGGGGAATTTTTGGTAAATTCCTCTTAGTCAACAGAGTGTAAAGCTCAAAAAAAAAAAAGCTGCAACACAGGAGAAACATGAAAGAGAATAGCTAAAGGTACCAACTTTTGTTCTCACTGTGGCTTTTACATTTAAAAAAATCATCCTTCAAGTAGTGTAAAGAGAAAAGATATCTTTACTTACAGTTGTGATAACTTCAGCTACAATAAGAATTTACCCTAAGGATCAAAAAAGGGATTGGATTGCTCAGTCTTCTGAGGGAAGGAAATCCATGTGACTGCATGACAGGAGAGGTTAGGAAGCATAATTTATGTGCCTGCTGAGGTAAAAAGAGAACAAACAAAATAAGAGAAACAACAGAAGCAAACAAAAACAGGAAATTGGAGGGGGGGGGCTTGCCTCAGGCCAGGATTTTGTTAATACTTTAGTGGCAATGCACAATCATGTTAGGCTGTGAAATCCTCTTCTCACTGAAACTCAGTGTTAGGTTGCATGCAAGATTGTTGTTTTCCTCAGTGGAATCACCATTGCCTTCTCCTACAATAGGCTTCCCCAACCTCTGACACCAGCTTACTGGCTTGTTGCATAGATGCTGGTATTCCTGATATTTGACCATGTGAGCTAGGACTGGGGGAAAGATGAAGCCAGAAAAAGATGGGATTGGCCTGTTGTTCCACAGTGCTATACATTTGCCAAATCGGTTCATGTTTTGAAATGGAGGCATTTCATGCGATTGTATCAAAGCAAAAGTGTTCTGCTTATATATCAGTAGCCAGGACAGAAAAGCATTGTCCTGGCTGCTGTTCCTGCCTTCTGTCTTCTGATATCCCTCTCTCCCATCCTACCACGGCTTTCCCCATTTGGCCTGCCGTCCCCTATCTGTCCTTCAGCGCTAAGGAACATTCCCTCTCCTCACTTAAGCATTTTGTAATGAGAGTAGCTTCATTTGATTGTTGGTCACTGGGAGGTTAAAAAGGTAAAGGTTCCCTACACATGTGTGATAGTCCTGACTGACTCTAGGGGCGGTTCTCATCTCAGTATTCAAGCCGAAGACCCAGTGTTGTGCAAGTCATAACAACATAAGAACAAGAGAAGAGCCATGCTGGATCAGGAAAAAGGCCCATCCAGTCCAGCTTCCTTTATCTCACAGTGGCCCCACCAAATGTGTCGGGAGCACACAAGATTAGATATCTGTCTCCTGATACCACTCCCCTGCATCTGGCCCTTGAAGTACCCTGGTTTTAAGCCTGGAGATTACACATCTCTGTCATGGTTTGTAACCTGTGATGGACTTTTCTTCCAGGAATCTGTCCAATCCCCTTTTGAAGGCATCCAGGCTAGATGCCATCACCACATCCTGTGGCAGGGAGTTCCACAGACCAAATCCATGGTCATGTGGCTGGCATGGCTGCAAAGAAACACTGTTTTACCTTCCCACTTTTTTACGACAGTACCAATTTACCTATTTACATTTACATGCTTTCGAACTGCTAGGTTGGCAGGAGCTGGGGTTATCAGCGGGACCTCGCTCCGCTGCATGGCACCCGGGATTCGAACCGCCGAGCTGCTGACTTTGCAGCTGACAGTTTTCAAAGCTTTAGTCCACTGTAACATGGGCTTAATTTGCAAGTCTGATTGCTGTGACCTTGTCTCAAAGGAAATCCTATTGTAAAACAGAAAGTCTGTGAAACACAGGGAGCAAGTATCCTTTTTAACATCTACCTTGTCACTCACAGACAGAAAGTTCAGAGCGAAGAAGTCTTACGGAAGGATCCAGACTAGTGAACTGGGAAAAAACCCAACATAAAAAGAAGAAATGAACAAAGATCAGGTTGTGTTTGTGTGTTTTGTCATTACAGTCGTGACCGACCCTTTGTGACTTCACGTCCATGGATTTTTCTTGGCAGAAATACTGGAGTGGTTTGCTAGTTCCTACTCCAAGCGCCTACAGCACCTGGTATTCCCTGGTTAGTCTGAAGAAATTTCATGGGCTTTCACACAGTCTGAATTATATTTTAGGATGAAATGCACGAACCCTAATGAGAGACAAGGAAGATGCCTTTTCATTTGGTATGTACTGTTAAACCACTTTGGACTTATCTAGTTGTATAAAATATTTTCCTAGAGGAAATGTCCATCACAGGTTACAAGACATGATGGGGATGTGTAATCTCCAGGCTTAAAAACAGGGTACTTCAAGGACCAGATGAAGGGAGTGGTATCAGGAGACAGATAACTAGTCTCATGCACTCCCAGATGCATTTGGTGGGGCCACTGTTACATACAGGAGACTAGACTAGATGGGCCCTTGGTATGATCCAGCATGGCTCTTCTTTTGTTCTTACTGCTATCCTGCCTTTCTTCCCAAATCGACCCAAAGTGGTGACCCTGTGAATGAGTGACCTCCCAAATGTCCTGTCAGTAGTTTCTTCAGATCTTGTAAACTCAAGGCCAAGGCTGTCCTTACCAAGTAAATGCATATCGTGAATGCCCTCTTTGTTGTTACCTTCCACGTTTCCTAGCATTATTATCTTTCTCAATGACTCTTGTCCTCCAGTGATTTCATGCCCGGGGATGTAGCTGTAAGTGAGCATACAAGGGATCAAGAAGTTCCTTCAATATTGCATGCTTCCCAGTGCAGGTTTTACTCTATAAACGGAAACCTTCCTATAAGATATACTCTATATTATGTGTTTTTCTGGTTTTATTTATTTATTTATTTAAATTAATAAGGCACCCAACACAAGCTATCAAATGTGCCTTCTGGGAAACCAAGAGCTCGCTTTTTCATTTCAATACTGCCTCAAGGAAAATATCTTGAAGCATGACAATACCCCTTCAGTTGTATCCATATGTGCCTCATCATGAAACCAAAATGAAAGGAGACAAGAACGGGCTGTGGGGAAGCAAACTGCTGCACCATTTTAAAGATGATCTTCCTTTTGGTTGTGGGCTTTTGTGGGTCCAAACTCATTATTAACTCATACCCCATGCTTTTACTGACTTTACTGTACTGTCTTTACTGTTTGGTCTCGTGTTTTATTTGCTTTTGCATTACTGGATCAACTTGCATGGGCTTCCTATGTCGTGAACCGCCCAGAGTTCAACTGGAAAATCGGGCGGCATATAAATACAAATAAATAAATGCATTTCTTCAGAGACACAAGGACTGCAAACGCATATTCTAACACTCCGCGCGTCTGAAGGAGCGGGTGTTCTTCCCTTTTCTTTTCTCTCCCCCCTCCCCCAGCCCCTTGGATGCTGCCCGCCTGCTGCAGCCAGAGGCACACGACCGGATTTTGCCCTATGAGGCGCGGGGACGTCCCTTTCCCAAGACCCAACCCTGGGCAGGCGGACGAATGGTGGCCCAGCAACCTCGCCGCTTCACCCGGCGAGGCGCGCGTCCTCCTGGAGGGACAACCCTTCCGAAGCAGGCCTGCGGATTGGTCACGGGAGCGGTGACGACGGAGGAGGTGGGGAGAGGGGGACGCTCGCCATTGGCCGGGAGGCGGCCAAGGGACGCCAATCGGAAAGGAGAGCGCCGGCCGCTGCAAAGAATGGAGTCGTCGCAACCTCTTGAGTCGGACTCGGGCGTGGACGAGTCGCTGGTCGCGCCGCTGCTGGAGCTGGGCATCCCCGAGGCGGCGGCGCGGCGGGTGCGTGCGTGCATGGGGGGTGGCCTTCGCGCGGGGCGGCGGCGGCGGCGGCGGCGGGCAGGGCTGGCGGGGCGACCCGGGGCGGCGGCGGGTGTGGGCCGCGTTTTCCACGCGTGGAGCGGACGTGGCTCCCTGATTTCTCGCGGTTCTCTTCTCCCCTCTCGCAGGCTCTGGCGTTGACCGGGGGCCGCTCGGCGGAAGCGGCGGCGCAGCTTTATTTCAGTAGCGGTCTCGATTCCCAGGTACCTGCCGGATTCCTCCTCCTCCTCCTCCTCCTCCTCCGTTCCCTTCGGCTCGGGTTTGTGGCCTAACTTCATCCCATGGCCATGCCCAGTCTTCCATCCCGGGGCTTGCAAAATGCCCCTCTCCGCCAAGGTTTTGTAGTGGAGAGCATTCCTGAGCATGTGAAGAGTGCCACCCCTCGCCCCAGAAACGGTGGAATTAGGGAGCAAAGCATCCGTCTACGAGGGCTTGGGTAACCCAAAGTGGCGGCAATTTACTGGCCCGAACCCGGGTGCTTGAAACTGTAAACTGCACCGGCCCGTGGAACAAATGAGGATTTGGTGGGTCGGCTACTCCATAAGTTTCATTGATTCAAAGGGGCCCCTGCAACTGCGACTAAGGAGACTTGGAGTTAAGAGTAGGCCCGTTTGAAACAAAGGAACTTGTGCCGCAGTTGAGGCACCAAATCCTCATTCCTTCAATGGGCCTTCTCTAGTTCAGTTTGCTACACTGTGGCAGAGGATTTGAGCTTGGCCATTAGAAGCTAGGAGCCACATACAGATGATTCTTATGTATTTATTATTAAATGGATGATGAATGGATTATTATATTAATCTGTACTGTCAGGTGGCCTCTGACTTAGATGAGTGAGTAGTACAAATGGGAAAAAAGTCATAGGTAAAGTGAGTTGAAAAGAAATAATCCACCTTAAAAGTTTACCATCATCCTCCAACCCGTACGTGGCAATCTGAAGCCACTTTCCCACCGTCCTGCCCTGATGTGACTTAACAGTAGCACTTGTAGCCTAGGGAATTTTTGGTCTCCCAGCATTTCCCTACTACATCTAACTGCTCTAGCAGAGAAATAAAACAGGCCAGACCCTAAACCAGTGATGGCGAACCTTTTAGAGACCGAGTGCCCAAACTGTGATTCAAAACCTACTAATTTTTTCACAAAGTGCCAATGCAGCCATTTAACCTGAGTACAAGTGGCTGTGAAGGGGCGATGTTGGGTGCCCACAGAAAGGGCTCCGAGTGCCACCCCATTGTGAGATGCAGGAAGCTGGACTAGATGGGCCTTTGGCCTGATCCAGCAGGCTCTTATATTCTTAAGAATTGGGTTCCTACCCCCCCCCCCCATATTGAGAGGTTCCTGTAGGGCAAGCAGGTACAATGCAAGCCTCCATGTTGGGAATGACAGGTTGTTCCTGGGGAGTTTGCCAGAATTCTGCAGTGTCTTAATTGGGACAGAAAGATCTTGAAGTTCACATACAGAAGAAAACGAAATTGATAAGATTTCTGCATTCCTGCCAAAGGTTGTGTCATGTGCTTCTAAGTGGCTTCCTTAACTACTTGCCCCTCCCCCCCAGTAGCCTGAGATGATCTTTTGAGGGCAAAGCCTCCTCAGAGTGATTCACATAAAAGTCAAGTATGGAACAAGTAGAAACAGAAATGCCGGTAATAAATGCATAAAATTATTTTAAAATGTCAACTTTGTGACATGCGGCACAGAAGCTCTAATGTAGCTGGCTGTTCAAAGATCATTTTAAAAATAGCCAGAAAGAGACTCTGACAAGCAGGAGAAGATCAACACAGGATGAGACCAATACAGAAAAGGTTGTTCTTACTCGTCCCTCCAGGTGTTTTGGACCACAACTCCCACAGTCCTTTGCCATTGGAAATACAGGCTTGGAATCCTGGGAGTTGTGGTCCAAATACATCAGGAGGGCCGAAGTTTGGACACGGGCTTGAGGGAGGGATACTGCTAGCTTTTTGTGTAGGGTCTCCATGACGGAGCCCAGGTACATTATGGAACGTGTTATTACATGTATTGTCTAGATTTCCCCACAAAATGCTCGCGGTGGTGGACATCCACCCCTACTTGTTTCTTCACTACAGCCCACTTGAAGGGCTTAGATTGAGTGCTGGTGCCTGGCAGCACATCACACAAGGGGATTTCACAGAGGAAGAGAGTTTTGAATCTGTCTTTCCCCAAACTGACTGATACTCAGACCATGACCCCAGGCTGGGCTGACATTACTGAGACAGGCTGGTGTTCGAGCATGGAAGAGACTTACAGTCAAATCTCTTGCTAGGAGGAAGATGACGGCCAAGGCAGTGGATACTACAAGATGGTCTTTGTGGTGAATATGGACCTTTCCATGGGAGCTGGGAAGGTAAACATCTTCAAGAGGAGCCCTCTGATATCCTGACACGGCAACCACTTTGGTTGCTTCATAACCCAATTGCTTACACAAACAAGGGACTGGTCTAGAAATGAAGGAAAGAGAAACCAAGAAAGCCCTTGAATACTGCGAAGTTCTTGATTTGTTTTCAATTGTTTTTGGCAATAAGTAGTTGAATTAGCACTGAGGGACAATACTTATTTGGCTGTTATGGAACAAATCACTCCAAATATTGCTATTCCAAATATATAAGGCAAGTTGAGTTAAGATGTCTACATGTATTAATGCATTTTGGAAAAGTTCATTTTTTTAAAATTCAAACCCTTGGCCGTGAAAGTAGTTGGCCCTGCTGATGGGGGTGGATGGGTGGGATTTGGGATGATGTAGTCCAAAAAAGTATCTTTTCCAAATTCATTTATGTCTTGCAGGCTGTGCCACAGTGTCTCTGCACAGTAGCATGCCTTCCTTCAGTAGCTTTAACTCTGTTGCTACAGATTATCTGTGATCATTTTAAGAAAAACAATGCAGAGGCATGGCTTTCTTGGTTTTTGTTTTAATTTCCAGAATGTTAACTTCGTTACATTTTCATACAGTGACGGGTGATTTGGGTGTGCAAATGCATCGCACAAGATTCCATATGTAGCTGTACCCTCAAAGATACCCCAGAAATGTGGGCAACCGTGTTGATCCGAATCAACACACCACATGGGCATGCAACATCTCCATAGTGA
Organism: Phrynocephalus versicolor; assembly: GCA_023846285.1. Lineage (NCBI taxonomy): Eukaryota > Metazoa > Chordata > Lepidosauria > Squamata > Agamidae > Phrynocephalus > Phrynocephalus versicolor. The sequence continues at coordinate 1,970,492 of JAHTLZ010000015.1, forward strand.
GCAGTGCCCTTAATTACCCATTCAGGACTCCATAACCTCTGCATATTACATGCAGAATAGTTCACAACAAGATATGGTTGTTGGGGAAAGTTATTTCTCTCCCAGCTTCTGTTTGGATCGCTTAAAGAGGACAGAGATACCCAAACAGGGTTGTACATTATATACTCCTCTTGATCCATCAGTAAAACCCAGTGCTTTGATTCTGGCTGGGCTGGGCTGGGCCATGTTTCCGTTTATTTTGGGAATCACTTCCATCCTGGGTTTTTTCCAGAGGGGGTGAATTCAGCGTCCTGATTCTCCTTGTCCGCTCTTTAGTCTCATGAGAACCCTTGTGAGTAGGCCAGGCTAAAAGGAACTGATTGGCCAAGGGACCCCCCGGTGAGTTTTATGGTTCAGCCAGGACCAGATCTTCCAAGTTCAAGTTTAGCCCGCTTGCCTTTTTAATGCACTGGCTTTGATCATACTTTAGCAGCAGAACCAACAACGAACCTTGTGTTATCTTAAAAGACTACACATTGATGACGGCAGGCACTTTTCTGCTTCACGTGTGTCTTTCTTTTGCAGATTGCTGCTCAGGTGGGCCATGCAGCCATTGGTCTCTACCAGCTGATGCAAGAGAAACCTAGCCAGAGGGATCTGACCAACCAGTGGGATGAACAAGGGTAAGTAGGTCTGCTGTGGACCCCCTCGTGCTGCAACTCTACATCCTATACCATGTGGGAATGGGTGTATGTATTGAGAAAGCATATTCAGCTGCTTGGAGTATAGCTTAACACAGTGTTGACAAATCTATGGCACGGGTGCCAAAAGTGGCACATGGAGCCCTTTCTGTGGGCACGCAACATCGCCCCCTCACAACCACTGCACTTCCCCCTCCGCTCGGAGCACGCCACTGTGCTCCGTGCAGAGAGCCGGGCAAAAGGGAGGCAGTGGCTTGTGGGCTCGTTCGTAGCCCTCGTTGACTCTCCAGCCATGCCGCTTTTGGGATGCCCAGAGCGGTGTGGCTGGAGAGGAAACGGGGGCTACGAACGAGCCCACAATCTGCCACCTCTCCCCCTGGCTTTCCTGACAGTGTAGCACCCCATCCGCCTCTTTGCCCAGGGCAAAAGGGTCAGAAGGGGTGCTAGTCTTCGGAAAAACGAGGATCAAAGAGCATGTTTGTTTGTTTGTTTGTTTGTTTGTTTGTTTGTTTGTTTTACAATTTATATGCCTCCCACTACCCAAAGGTCTCTGGGCGGCTTCCAATCAAAGAATTAAAATAGTTAAAAACATCAAACAACAATAAATAATTAAAACAATAATAAAAACCTTATACTAAAATCATCACACTAAAATTGCCACCACAATCTAAATTGTATCAATTAAAAAACTTCTGGAACAGGAAGGTTTTTACCTGGCGCCGAAATGTCATCATTGTTGGCGCCAGGCGGATCTCACTTGGGAGGGCATTCCATAGCTTGGGGGCAGCTGCCGAGAAGGCCTTGTGTCTGCAAGCCATCCCTCTTACCTCCTTGAGGGATGGCTCTTTCAAGAGGGCCCCCTGGCTTGATCTTAATTTCCTGTGGTCACATGCTCCCCTTCGGGAACATGAGGATCGGAGAGCAGGGGTGCTACCCTTCAGGAAAGCAAGAATCGAAGAGCAGGTTTTTGAATTTCCTGCGGCTACAGCACCCTCGCTCTGGCCGCTGGGAATTCAAAAGCCTGCATTGCTTTCCCGAAGGTAGCACCCCTGCTCTTCAATCCTCGCTTTCCCAAAAGGTAGCACCCAAAGCATTTGTAACCCGGGATACCACTGGATTCAGGTTAAATTGCCGTATTGGCACCTTGCAAAAATAATAATAATAATAATAATAAGCGAGTTTTGAATCGCACTTTGGGCACTGGGTCTCTAAAAGGTTTGTCGTCACTGGTTTAACACTTAAGCTGGACCCCAAGGGCTGACAGGGTGGAGGCGTCTCCATCCCCCTATGGCAGAACAGGTCCCGGCCAAGAGACCCTAAAACTGAATGTTAGGCAGAAGGGAAAACTGCAGGAGAGAAAGGAAGGAAGTTCTTTTCATTAGTACACATACATGCACACCAAACATAGAGGCGCTATTGTTTTAAGCTTCAGGTTTTCGGCCCCTGGCTCAGTTTTCAAGGAAGGACTTTTGCTTTATCTTGACCAACAGGCCAAGTTAACCTAACAGTCGTTAAGGGTGTAATAGAAAGTATCTTTTAAACCCTACATCTGAGATCCTTTCTATCATTTAAATCACGGGACACTCCCATTCTGGAGATCTATTTCTTGGGCTCTTCCCACCAGCAGAGGGAGACAAGCGGTGGCTTTCCCTGACTATGCTGTATTTCCTAGCAGCGGACTAACTTGGCTGTCTCTGCGGTTACATTGGCGCCTCTCAGAAATGACTTGCATTTCTATGGGCTGCTCTCAGAATGACAGGCACGGGGAACCCATGGTTTTCCAAATGTTGCTGTACTACTGTATCTTCCC
>JAHTLZ010000015.1:1972991-1989592 GCA_023846285.1 Phrynocephalus versicolor
TTCTTTCTTTCTTTCTTTCTTTCTTTCTTTCTTTCTTTCCTTCCCCCAGCCATCACTGAGGCTCACACAACTGCTTCTGGTTAGAACTGATAGGAGTTGAAATACAACACAATCCAAACAGCCACAAGTTTCAGATTTGGGTCTCTTCCTTTTCCTAGAAACTTGTATCCAGCTATGTCCGTGCCTGCAGGATCTTGGCTGGAGAGGCCGGTGGTGGGGAGGGCGGGTCTTAACATCCAGGCTGCTTTTGCCCTTTTCCAGTGCCAAGAAGGTCGTCCTTCAGGGATCCAACACTGACCAGCTGCTGGAACTGCATGCCTTAGCCCTGAGTCTGGAGCTGCCCACATACCTCGTGCAAGACGCAGGAAGGACCCAGGTAAATCCAGCAATGGTGCTGGCTTTCTGCAGGAACACAAACTGGTGGGTGTCTAAGGCGAGATTTAGAGTCCTCCACTGGGTGGATGGCGGTAAATAGTTCAGTGAGTATCAGTTTGGGTAGATTATGCCCACTTCTTGGATAGATTTGCAGACATGGAATATTCCATTTAGTTTCTAAGCTGGACTTGTGTTAGAGAAGGAATCCAAGATCAGGGGCAGTGGAGCAACGCTCAGGGTCAAAGTGCTGACATTTGATTCATAGAAAGCAGTTTCTAAGCCTGCATTTTGGGGGTGGGCAAAGCAAGTCCCTCTAGATCATTGATTCCCAACCTGGGGGTCAGGACCCCTTTGGGGGTCGAATGACCATTTCACAGAGGTCGCCATGAGCCAGTGAAGAAAAAGGCACAAACAGCTTGGGTCTGGAGGAGGAGTGGGGAGGAAGGGGGGGGAGAAAGAGTGAGTTACAGCTTGATAGTTTGGAGGGGATGTGAGTCAATGGCACTGGAGGCTGTGATTGGCTGAGGGTGCCTGCAGAGGGAAGTTCTCTCTGGCACCTGTGCCAGTGGCCTGCCCAAGGGGGCTTCTGGCCTCTTCCAAGCAGGGCAGGGGGGTCACCACACCATGAGGAACGGTATTAAAGGGTCACAGCATTAGGAAGGTTGGGAGCCACTGCTGTAGATGTTGCAGGATCATAACTCCCATAGTAGTAAAAAGGAAAGAGAGAGGGCGAGAGAGAGAGAGAGAGAGATGCATTCTGATATACGGTGCCATAGTGCTTTATGGTGATTTACAATTATGCAGGCTACACATTGTGTCCCACCCCCAGCCAGCCGGGTATTCAGTTTACCTACCATGGAAGGCTGAGTGAACCTTGAGTTGGCTGCCTGGGATTGAGCCCTGGGCCCTGAGCAGAGCTTGGCAGCAGTATAGCAGTGTGATCACTGTGCCATGAGGCAAGAGACAGTGTAGCCAATGGAAATAAATATTTGGAGTTGCAGTCCATCCCCTGGAACTTGGCCCGCTCTTACTGTAGTCTAGTCGGAACTAGCGTAGCTATTTGAGCATAAGATCTTCCTGGAGAGAAATCTTACAAGATTTACACACACAGACTCTGTTTATCTACACGACTGAGCAAATCTGCAAACATATGCTGGTCAGGTTTTATTTTTCATTTTCTTACCCATGCGTATTGAAAGTCATACTCGGCCGCTTCTGTGTTCCCACGACCGGCAAGCTATACAGATTGTTGGCTTAGCCGCGTTTCAAAATGGAAACCTGCTTCTAAAATTCATGGCAGATTTTCATTATTAGAACTCCGCATTTTGAGGCCGGGTCGAGTTGCCTTAAATCGTCCAGAGTTCTACTTTTACCACAGCAATGAGGAAGATGGCCCTAGTCTATAGTTCTGCATTCCTTGCTGCTCTTTAACTAGCAACATTTGCGACAGGAAGGTAAAAGAAAGTACAAGAACTAGAATGCTTTGCTCAGTTTTTTTCCAAGAGCCTTTTATTTATTTATTATATATTTATTTGATTTATATACCGCAACCATCTAGCAAAAAGCTACTCTGGGCGGTTTACAAACATATACAAAATATAAAAACAGATTAAACAACTTAAAATAGAAAATAAAAACTAATCAATCAAACCAAATAATCAAATCAAAACAATAAAAGGAACAAATAAACAAATAAGCACAAATACAATAAATCAAAATGGTTTTGACCAGAGCCTCGTGGCGCAGTGGTTAAATGCCTGTACTGCAGGTGAAACTGTGCTCACGACCTGGGTTTCAATCCCAGGTAGCTGCCTCAAGGTTCACTCAGCCTTCCATCCTTCCCAGGTCGGTAAAATGAGTACCCAGCTTGCTGGGGGGGGGGGCAATGTGTAGCCTGCACACTGTAATTAAAATTGTAAACCGCCCAGAGACTACTTAAAGTGGTATAGGGCGGTATATAAGCAGAACACTTTGCTTTGCTTTTTGACAATTCAAAATAAGAACAAATGGAAAAAAATAACTAATAAAAATAACTAATAAAAAAGGCGATGCTGCATCCCGTGTTGCAAACGTGGTGAAAGAGGGTGCCTAGCCTTGCTCCCTCCTCGTGGCCCTTCCTCCTCTATCCAAAGTGGGATGGATCTGAAGGGGAGAGGCTCTTCCTCACCCAGGGACTCGACACACAAGCAACCAACGGGGGATACCCAGGTGTTTCCTTGCATGTAAAGCAGTGCACAGGGGATCAGTTCTGTCTAGATTCCTTGTTGATCAGCTGAAGAAAGGGACACCCGAGCTAAGCAATCCCCTTCATACGTGTTCTCAACACTGGAGGGAGTGATGCCTGAGCAGGGCTCACTTTTCCGCAGGAACCATGGCAGAATGAAGAACCCGTGGCTTCCTGGCAGGGGCGGTGTCTGAGCATCATGGGGATGTTGGTCTGAGAGTGTATGGAAGGCCCCCAGGGACCCGGCCTCGGAACTGTCGAGGGTTGTGAACTGTCTGCCCAAGAAGGAGAGTCTCTTGCTACCCCAGTGCTCATGGGGACATTGGAAGCTACTGTCTTAACTTGGCTCAGGCCATGTGTCTGTTTGGCCCGCGCTCTGGTCCATGCTGCCTGCCAGCAGCTTTCTAGGATGGGAGGTGTTCCAGGCCTCCCTGCACTGCCTGTAAAGCATGCCCCCTGCCCCCGAATTAAATTCCCTTCCTGAAAACAATGCAGCGGACCCTTGTATAACAAACAGCTTGTATAACATAAAATTTGTACAACATAAAATATTCCAGAGATAGGGGAAATTTGCTTAACAGAATCGCCTATGGGGAAAATCCGTACAACATAAAAATGGGATCACTCCGTTTTCAATGCATTCTTATGGGAAATTTGTATAAAGGAAAATTTGCTTCACATAATTTCATTTGGAACGAATTAATTCCTTTATACAAGGTAGCACTGTAGTATGTTTTCCACCGGTGCACAGTCAGAGGTTGGAGATGGTCTTTTTTCTGCCCACCCGTTCTGTGCTTTTGATCGCCTGCTTGAGGCCCTCTTAAAACTTGGTTTCCGTTATTTGGGTTCTGGCGGCAACTCTCTGGTGTCTTCTCCTGTTCCAGGTTCCTGCTGGCTCACACACGGTCCTGGCCATCATGGGAGAGGAGGAGATCGTGAATCAGGTGACGGGGCAGCTGAAACTGCTGAACTGAGAAGAGGAGAGTCCTGGAGCTTGGCCGTGGGCCGTGGAGTTCCCCGGGCAGCCCTTGTTGTGTGTGTGTGTATTCTGCGCGGGTGCTCTTTTCAGGGGAAGAGGAGGATCTGATGGAACCAGCAGCTCAAGGCTCATCTGGGCAGGATTGGGGGGTTTAAAAAAAAGGAGAAAGAAAGGTGCAGCTCTCCTCGGGGAGAGGCGCTCTCTTTTTTCTAAGGCAGAGGCTGCGGGGGCGTCCACACAGCAGGGGGAATTCCTAGGGCACTCCCAGGTGGGTCTGGAAAAGGACATCGGCGTAGTATCGGCACCACTCACAAAGCAGGCTGAGACCTGGCGCAGGCGTTGCCCGGGCTCGCTTTTGCATTGCGGGGAAGCCACCGAAGACCAGCCGGCTAAGTGTAGCCTTCCAGAGGTTGCCTTCCTGTCCCCGTTAGCCCCTAGCCAGCTGTGTAGAATGCTGAGCATTGCAGTCCCAACATCTGGTTAGGGTTTTTTTTTGGGGGGGGCTGCCCTTTGCCAACCCTTAACCTAGCCTAACCCCTCCCGGCAGGAAGGCATTTTGTACCTAGACCATCCCCACTGTGTGTCTTGTCTTGGGAAGGGCGGGGTGGTGGTGGTGCTCTTGTTAAAGAAGGGAGGCTCGGCAGCCTCTCCGGAAAGCTTCTTTTTGCTGCTGAGCTGCTCTTACTGCTTTTAAGTGTCTGTTTTCCTGAAGTTTCTAGTCCAACGTCTACCGCGCAGTGGTTGGAACCGCTTGTATCTCAGCCTGGCCCCCTGCTTGTGCAGTGTTTCCCTCCTTTCATGCTGGCCCTTCAGATCTTCTTCCCAAACATTTTCTTTTTAAAATATTTGCTTTTTTGAAATAACAAGCACCGTTGTTTTACATCTCTAGCTGGTAAGCGGGCAGTGAACGAAGGGTCTGCTCTGTTGGCCTTAGCCCAAAGGAGGCTGCTGTTAACGGGAGACCGAGGATGGGTGGGACAGGGACGAAAACTCCAAGAGACGACTGTTGGCCCTCCAGATGTTGTTAAGGTGTCCTCCTGACATTCCTAACTAGCAGTGGTGAGTGATGGAGGGAGGTTCTGCCCCATAAGAGCTGGAAACAATGTAAGGCAGGCATGTCCAAACTTGGACCCTCCTGATGTTTTGGACCACAACTCCCAGAATTCTAAGCTTAGATTGCCAAAGACAAAGGACTGTGAGAGTTGCGTCCAAAACATCTGGAGGGCCGAAGTTTGGAGATGCCTGATGTAAGGGAATAGGGAAACTAGTGAGGAATTACTGTTGTGAAGGCAGCTTTCCCGGTGTTCATGAAAGCGTCCCTCATCTGCATCTTTAAACTGTTTTTTAATGTTTTGCCACCTCGCACAGTACAGTTTTCCGGCCGCATTCAGCCCACGGGCTGCATGGGATTGGGGGGGGGGAGGACACAGATCTTCCAATAAAATGTACGAAATGGAGGAACAGGAGGCTTGGCTTAAACCTGGGGAGTCCAAACTCCGGCCCTCCAGATGTTTTGGACCACAAGTCCCAGAATTCCAAGCCTATATTGCCAATGACAAAGGACTGTGGGAGTTGTGGTCCAAAACATCTTGAGGGCAAGTTTGGACACCACTGGCTTAAACCCACTGCTTCGTGAGTACTAGCCAACGTGTGTCCAGGATGGTCCTTCAGCTCCGGCAAACAAGCTGCTAACAGTGTGATAGTGGGTGCAATTTTATCTTCTAAATTCCAGGACACTGTAGTTTACATGTTTGGGAGGGGGTCATTGAAGAAACATTCAACAATCTTAATTTTTATATCTTTAAGTGTGTGTGTGTGGGGGGGGGGAATCCATGGCCCTCCAGGCATGGCAGGTCTCCCATCTCCCATGAGCCTCAGTCAAGCATAGGCAGAGGTCAAGGATGATGGGAGATGGAGTCCAGCAGTGCTGGATGGCCCACGGCTTCTCACTCTCTTCCCTGGTGTAGGTTGTCTGCCAAGTTAATATCTGGACTCTTTTGCTGTCCTTTTCCTCCATTAATCCAGGATTTATCAATACAGTATTTCCAGATTCATGTTTTATCTGAAGGTTGCGGCCTGAAAACTTTTGCCAAAGCTTTAGGAGCGTCATTGTTTTGCACTGCGGCTCCCAGCATCCATCAGCCAGCCTTGGACTAAGGTAGGCATGTCCAAACTTCGGCTCTCCAGATGTTTTGGACTGCAACTCCCAGAGACCTTTGTCATTGGCAATCTAAGCTTAGAATTCTGGGAATTGTGGTCGAAAACATCAGGAGGGACAAAGTTTGGACATGCCTGGCCTAGGGAGTAGCTTTTCAAGGACCACCTTCCCCGTGTCTTTCCTTGTTGTTGCGGCCGAGGTACCCACGGTCTTTTTAATGACCAAAAATAGGGAATAGGCTGTGGTCTTGCAAGTAATCCCACGTTTGCAAGATTAATCTCCCTTTTAAAAAAATCTGTAGGGTGCCAGGTTGGGGAAAGGTGTGTTACAGGGTCTATCAGACCTTGTCGCGACCAATGCTTTCACCTCGGCTGGCTCTCTACAAATTCATCCATGCTCGCGAGTGCAAATAAAGACTGATGTGATTCGCCTCAGTTATGGCTTTTTCTGTAGCTACCTGACAACCTGGGGAAAAGTCCTACTGCAAAAGTGGTTCAGAAAATACAGTAGAATCCCTGTTCTCCTTTCTGACTGCATCGTTTCAGGCAGTATCTTGCATTTCTCTAGGGACCCCCCCCCGACATGTCTGAAACATAGTGGGACTTTTCATTGCTGTCGGGAAAAAAATGTGTACCTTTTAGATCAATTTAGCGAAGCCCCCCTGCCCCCCCCAAATTTGCCAGCATTGCAAAGCTGCGGCTGCACAGGACCTGGGTGAGCTCTTTTAACAGCTTATAAGCGCGTATTAAAATAAAAACACCAACATCTAATGGCCCCTTTAAGAGGAAACTATCTATTGCCGTGTAAGCTTTCATGAATTACTTCTTCGGACACAAGAAGAGGACTACAACGATAGGCTTATAGCTGTATGGAGTAACATAAAAGAAGAGAACTGAAGATGACCACTGTTATTAACACTGGTTGTCCCATGTTCGAGAGGCAGTGCAGTATAGGAGAAAAGGCCAAACAGGTGGATTGCCGAATGATCGCGTTGGGGGAGACAAATGTAGATCCATTGGGTGGTTCTTTCCTTGGTGAGTTGGCCTGAGCAGTTTAGCCGACTTCTACCTGGGTTGGAGTTTGAAACCACACCAGCTGACATTTTCACAGTGCGTTTGAACTTGCCTTAAGGGGCAGATCTGGCACAGTTATCTGCCGTGACTCTGCGGAACTCGCATATCTAGATCCACATAATCTTGGGTCCCAGCCTGAGGAAGATGGATTAACATCTCAAGCTAGCTGCTGAATCAGTTTTTAGTGGTCTAATAGAGATATCGCCTGCGCTTGTTCTTGTGAGTTATTCATTGGGAGAAGCCTGCAGTTTAAAAAAAAGTTTGCTAGCCTGTGTCTCTGACCCTTGCCATTTAGGTTAACTCCCCCCCCCCCAACACGGTGATACAAATTACTGGCAGAAGGCCGTATCGGCAGACAGATCTGGAAGAACAGGGGGGTAAAAACCCCATGCAACTAGGTTAAGAGCCTCTTAGAACAAAAGACGATGCAAGGTTTATAGCCGAGTCATAAACCCCCTGACGGTTTGGAGTGACTTACAATGCCGGATCCCGCTGGTAGGCGCGCAATTTACCAAGTTTTACGTAGCGACAAAGTAAAGAAACAAATTGCTTTGGAACTTTTAGAGCAGGTTCGCCGGTGGTCTCGGCAGCTGGAGCGGCCCCAGAGCAAATTGCCCTCCGTTAATGGTGTTATTGGCTTGCGAAGGCCAGTGGGCAAGAGAGGGTGAGGTGTGTCGCTCGATCTTTGTGAAAAGAGCTGTCCTCTTACAGTGCCAAGATCCTGGGAGGGTGGAACCTCCCTGTGTGCTGAGCTATGGCCAAGAGCACTTGGCTTTGAATATTGTTCGCTTGGGAACAAAGCCTGTTTAGTGAAACAGGGTTTGCCTTGTAACTTGGGTTTTGAATAGAGATGGGCACGAAACGAACAATGTTTTGTTTCCCTTTTCATTTTTTCGTTTCGTTACACAACGAAACGACAAACGAATTTTGTCTCTAAAATGAAACGAAACGAACAAAAACACCAGAAATTTTGTCGTTTTCATTACAGCAATACATTGAACTTCTTTAAATGCTAAAAAAAATCACAAAAATTGAAATAAATGGTAACAACGGTAACGAAACAAACAAAAACAAAAACAATTTTTTTGCAAAAATTCGTGAAAAACAGAAACGAACCAAAACGGACCCCCTAAACGACAAATGAAACACCATTTTTTTGGATTCGTGCCCATCTCTAGTTTTGAATTTTAATCCAGCGTTTCCCTTCCGGTCCAGCTCGGCTGTGTGTCCTCCTACAGGAGGGGCTCAGCCTGTGCACACCTTTCTTTCGCCATCGGCAACACCTGCGTGGAGGTGACACGGATGGCGTCGTTGGTTCTGTAACTTATCCCCTGCCCCGGGTTAACAAATTTGGCCCCGGGTTAACAAATTTGCACTTTGATTTGGACTCGGTGACCACTGGGGATAGGACACCAAGCTCTCCAGTCTTCAGAGGGTACCACGATGCTTGCCCTATTGCACTCTTGAGGTCAGATAAACAGACCGGTGGTGGCAGTGGTGGTGCCGTAGATTGTGTCCTTATCCAGGGCATGGGCAGTGGCAACCAGGGCTATGCGATCCCACTTCCTCCAGACCTCACCGAATTTGTTGTACGAGCATTTCCCCTCCGCCCCCAAGAAGGCTTCCCCAGACTCGTGTCTTACTCTTGAGTAGTGCCAGACTTTTCTTGCCAAACCGTTTGGCCCAGGTGTGGAGTCCTCAGCCACAAACAGAAAGAGGGGCTTAGATGTTTAAATGTACCGACCTACATTCCTTGTCCTTGCTTCCTCGTCTTCCTTTCTGTTTACCTTTCTGGCTATTGATTGTCATATTGTCAGACCTTAGGTTTCTGCGTCCAAGGAGCATGGGCCTGTGGGACCCCCCCCTTCCTTTCATTAAACAGTGTAAGAGGTCCTTGTACATTAATAGTGCTGTATAAATGATAATAAAACTATATGCAAGCTTTCTGTTGTTTTTATTGTCTTCATGTAGGCTAGAATTTTTTTTTTAAAAAAATTGAGAACTTGGGAGTTGACAGGTTGTAGCAAGGCTTCTAGAGAGGGCGCTTGGGCTGCAGATTTCTTATGTAAATTATTTTTACCAAACCTTTCTCCTGTAAGGAGATGTAAAGACCGAGGCAGCTTACATCATTAAAAATACGAAGTTTAATGTTGAACAGAGTAAGTATACAAGTATTTTAAAAGAATTTAAAAAGTATATTTAAAATGGTAAATAAAATCAACACTAAAGACACTTGAAAGCAGAACACAATAATCCATTAAAAAAAGGACTCTCAGACCATGTCACTAAGAAGCCATTGTGAAGGGAAAGATCTTGGCCTGCTTGTGGAAGGAGAGCAAAGATGGAACCAGGCAGGCCTCCTGCGGGCGTTCTAGAATATGGGAGCAGCCAGTGAAGGCCTTCCTGTGCCGTCCTCATATATACCTTTTACAAGTGGGGGTGAGAGAAAGGCCTCCCCTGATTGTCTTGATGGCTGGGCAGGCTCATAGAAAATGTGGTCTTTTCAGTAGGTTGGACCCCAGACATTTAGGAATTGAAAGGTGGAAAACAGCCCTTTGAACGGTGGCCAGAAACGGATTGGTAGCCAGTGGAGCTGCTGTAACAGAGAAGTTATATTTCCCTGTAATCAGCCTCACCTCTGGATCTGCACCCAAGTCACATCTTGCAGGATTAGGATGTTTGTACGAAAGCATCCACCTTAAGATAAGAAAGGTCCTAAGAGGTACACTTTATAGGCAGCAGGAATGGCACCCAATAAATGCTAAGCCCTGATGCAAAGAGCCGTGTTCACCTGTATTGTGGGAGATTGAACATACTTACTCAGTGTGTTTATCTCCTGCTTATCTTCCACTATGGAATTTAGGGCTGCTTTTGGGAGGCTCCCAGGTGGCCTCTCCTCCTGGTCCTTGGGAGTAGTTTCAGAATTGCTTGGTATCCAAGGGTAGGCTGAATCACATGTCCTGAAATACTACTTCAGCATATATATAGGATCTTGGGTCCTAGCCATAACAACTTCAGCTTTCAATAAAAGGGACAGGTTGCAGAATTGTGGAGAATATGTAATTCTTCAGCTGCTGGACTGCAGCTTCTTCATCGGTAGCTAGTGCTGATGGGAGTGGCAAGCCGAAATATATTTGTTAGATCAGAAATTGTCTGCACTTAGGCCAATAGGTCAACTATTCTGACCTTGGAAACATTACTTTTTCAGTATCAACTCCCAGGATCCCCAGCTACTGTGACCACAGGCTAGTTTCTGGGAGCAGCTGCTTAAATAACCATTCCCAACTCTGAGGTCAGTTCCTACATTCAGCTTCGGAAGACACAGCATTGCACTGAGTCTAGACAACCGATTCATCTAGCCCAGTGTTGGCGAACTTATGGCACAGGTGCCGAAGGTGGCACTCGGAGCCCTTTCTGTGGGCACCCAACATCACCCCTTCACAGCCACCTGTGTTCAGGTTAAATTGCTGTATTGGCACTTTGTGAAAAAATCAGTGGGTTTTGAATTTCATTGTTCCTGCAAGGGGGCAATGACAATAAAGATTCCTATCCTATCCACAAAATAAAATAAAATAATCACAGTCTGGGCACTGTCTCTAAAAGGTTCACCATCACTGCTCTAACACCGATAGGATCAACAGTGAGTGATGGCAGCAGCTCTGCAAGATGTCAGTTCTCCCACCTGGACAGCTCTGGTATTTCCTGATGTCTCAGGCTCTGTGTGTATGTTGTGTCGTTACAGTCATGACCAACCCTTTGCGACTCCATGTGCATGGAGTTTTTTTTTTTTGGCAATACTACTGGAGTGGTTTTGCCATTTTCTACTCCAGGCGCCTACAGCACCTGCTATTCCCTGGTGGTCGCCCATCCAAGTACTAACCAGGGCCGACCTTGCTTAGTTTCCGAAATCAGATGTACTTAGGGCATCAGGCTGCCTCTGCTTAAATGCTGAACTCAGATGTGGTCACTCGGGCACATTCAGGATCATAGAAGGGGTTGGGCCTGCAGGTGTCCACAGACAAACTAAGCAGCCTACCTTGTAGCCGTAAAGTGTCCTGACAGCAGAGAGCCTGGGAGCCTATTCCCTCCCCCACCCCAATTTAAGGCCATTATAGAAGTGCCACTGGAATGCTCCTAACGGGACATTTTCCTCCTCGATCCCAACAGGGCTATATTTCTGCCGCCAGAGGCCTCTCTTTCTCGCTTGCTTTTTTTTTTTTTTGCCAGACGCCGAGAACAGCTGTGCCAGTTTCCTGTTCTCCACCTCCGGGTGGAGGAGCGAGGCTGGACCGTTGCATTGTGGGCCTGATATGACAAGAACGAGGCTGTGGCGGCTTGTTCTTTGCTGGGGAAGGGGGGGAGAGAGAGAGAGAGCGAAGAGGAGGAGTGGGGGATGGGACAGCAACCTCTGAGCCGAGCGGAAGGCAGAATTATGCTGCCTGTACAGACATTAAGAGTATTAGATCCTCTGGCTTGCAGAGAGAATACTAAGCCAGGAAAGAGGCCTGGCTCAAGCAGGCATTAAGAATAAGACCTGCTGGAGTTTCTCGCGGTTTGTCAAGGTACGACCGCTAGCCTTTCTCCACCACGGATCGCTGAACATCAAGCAGGCATTTGCTATCCTTTATATACTTCTCGGCTACAATTATCTCCCGCCTTGATTCTTAATGAGCTCAACATGGTGTTGTGTGTTTTTTTTCCTCTTCCTCATAACCTGGTAAGGTAAGTCAGACAGAGAAATGGAGACTGGCCCCAGGTTTCACAGGGAAGTGAACGTGTTTTTCTTGTGACTTGCACTCCCCTTTGGCTCTTCACTAGAGCGTGTGAAGTCATACCCCTTGCAAAATCACGAGGAAAGTGACATTAGCCTTTCCTGCTTGTCCCATAGTTCCTAAAGACAAAACATTCCTGGGACAGAGAACACAAGTTGCCCTATTTAAAAAGGTGTTCTATTTTATCTCCCCATCCTCCTTCACCCCACCCAAACTTAAAAGTAATTTTGCCTGTATAAGACAATATTTTTGTCTAAATTTGTTAAGACTAAAACTCAAGGGTCGTGTTATAGATGGAAGTGAGCTCAGGAGAGAACCGCACGGTTGTGAAACTAATTTTGTGTTGGAAAAGTGGGTGGGCCATCTTACAGACAGAAAAATGCAGCAGTTCCTTCAGGGGCTCCTCCATGTTTTTTTAAACCCATACCATACACACACAGGAGGGAGGGAGGCCTCCGTGGATTAGGGGGAGGCAGGGTTTGCAGAAATACGAAAAGCTGTATGAGAAAAATTCTGTGGGTGCCTAAACCCAAGTCCACTGGGGAGTAAACGTGTAGTGGAAAGAAAAGGCTGTAGGGGGTTTGTGGGAGGGGAGGAGTCTTGGAATATAGCGTGGCTCAAATAGAGCACGCATTGCTAACTAGATTTCTAGCCTGTCTTCCTTTCAGTAACAACCCACCCACCCCAAAGGGCATCCATGGCTTTTCCTCTGAATTTCTTCCTCTCAAATCAGAGGTAAGCAAGGCTCAGAGGCCATTACTAGGCCGTTTTCCCTTGAGTGCATATTGGAAAATCTTCCATCCTCTGCTCTAATTATTTCATCACACAGGTCTCTTGTCTATTCTTTTGTGAACTTAACTGGTCTTTGTTTACTTACCTCTAGATTTCTGTAAACATTGCCATTCGAATTGTTCCAGATCGGTATATCTAGAAGCTAATCAATGGCTCCCCTGCATCCAAACTTGCAATGCAACAGATGTTTGCATTGGAATTAAATTAAACTGTGTTTGGGAGACTCCCCAGTATGTGTGGTTAGGCATGTAAGATAGTCCTACTTGCTTTTTTAGTCCCAGTGAAATTTATTTCCAAGCCAACATGCCTTAGGGAATGTCACAAAACACACAGCATTATGTCCTTCAAATTAGCTTTCCAGCAAATTTTTAGATGTTGTCCTAAGATTTCCTTACCATTCAAAAAATTGAATTGGTTCGAGGAAGTGGTGCTTCTATACAACTGCCTATTATTCCTGCTGCTATCTGCATAGGCCAGCTTTCCCCCTACTAGCATGCTTTTAGCTCTCATCATTCCCAGGTAACCGGTCAACACCGGCCGGAATGTATGGGAATGGTATGCCAACACATATAGCAGGTACCTGATTTGGGAACAGTAACAAAATTGATCCTATAAGTGTCAGAAAGACACAGCTTTTTGCTACGACAAAAGTTGACTGTAGGTGAGGAAACATCTTAAAATGGTCATCACTGGAGATATCACTGACTAGGAAGTGGCACGTAGCCACCGGATCTGGATTGATGTTGCTTCCTCGAAGAATTAACAGCAATTTTACGAACCAAGCAATGGCCCTATAATAACAGAGAGCCCAGAGAATACATCCCCCCCTCCTCCAAAACCAAGGCCTGTCGGCTGGGTATTTACTTCATCACCATCTCAGTACAAACACCAGACATGTGTGGAGAACCAGGCCTTTTAAGGTCACAGAAAACTGATAGGTTTTTAAGGATGGCTTAGCTGTCCTCTCAGCCAAACTGCAGCAGACGCAGGCCTGCATTTAAACTGGCGGCCCAAACTGGCAAAGGGCAACGTTCACTTCAGACGAAAGCAAACAAAAAAGGAGGATATGAGTCACTTTTTCCTGCTACTAAACAAACTATTATTTTGAAGTGGCTTTCTGGTATTTGATTCAAATGCAATTGTAAAAAAAAAATGGGGGCGGAAGAAGCACTGCTTTTGTGAGGTTCTAATTCTAACACAGGGCTGGCAGGTTTGTTGGATCATCAAAAACAGTCCCTGGAATACAACATACTGTACTCAAGACAAAGGGCCGTGTTCTTCATGGAGAGGTGAGCATCCTTCCCTCTGTGCAGCTGTGGGAAAACCACAAACCACTACCTTATACCTATGGGTTTAAAGACTTTTGAGGTCTGTGATGAACTACAAGAGTGCTTCCTAGATGTCCTTGGACTATTATTCCCAGAAATAACAACTTCTGGGAACTGCAGGCCAAGATTAGAAAACCACCAGATTAGTGTTGGCCTTGGTTCAAAACGCCAACTCGATCATGGAACTCACTGACCATAGGGCAGCCCCTCACTCTCCCCTGGACCTACCCTCAGTGTCGCCGAGATTACATGTGTCTGTCCCCTGCCTGTGCCTTTTGGTGCTCACCAGGCGGAATAGAAGAATATCATTATGACTAACAATGAAGGCAAAGGGGCTCAGAGGATTTCATCGGGTTACCCTTGCTACAATTTTAGCTTTGTTGTTCCAAGAATTCTCCTCCCTCCCTTCACTCCATGACTTATACAGAATTTGGTTGATTTCTATAGAATCACGTGCTTGGTCAGGTTCCTCCCCCCCCACATGTTCCTGAGAGCACAGAGGAGGGAGAAAAAGCAGAGGCCTGCTCCTAAATCCAGCCTTTGAGGAATGGCATCATCTCCAGTAGAGAAAATAAATAAAATAACCTAATAATAATAATAAAAAAACGGGAACGCTTGTTTGGGGCGTCCAGCTCCTCCTTGCCAGAGTCAGCAGGGGATGAGCCCAGGTGCAGCCCGGTAACTTCTCAAGGGCCAAAACGGACTCGATCCCTGGCAGAGAGAGCACCGGTTATGGATACGATGATTTACGGCAGGAAGGCGGCTCTTCTTGCAGGCGGGCTTTGCGCCAGCAGCGACGGCGGCTACCTCCGCGAAGCTTTCTCGGGTGCGTGCCGCTAAAATAATAATAATACAAAAATAACCCCAGCTGCTTCCTCCTTTGCAAGCCTCGGCGTTTGGCCCCCTGGCTTCTTCTTGCAATGGGGAGTGGGGTGGTGGGTGACAGAGCAGAGGACAAGGTTGCAACTTGCCAGGTGACCCCCCTCCCTTTTTTTCTTTCCCCAGCGGGCAGCGCCGGGAGCCTTTCCGCCTGGCCAAGCGCCCCGACCAAGGGCACGTAGCCCTCCCTGCAGAAGAAAGAGGGAGCCTGCGACGAGGTCCCGGGGAGGCGGCGGCGGCGGAGGAAGAGAGAGAAAAGCAGCGAAGGAGGGCGGGGGGAGGGGGAGGATGGGAAGGGGAAGATCCCGTCCAGGGCATCCTTGCTCGCCAGCCAGACTCCGCCAAATCCCGGAGGTTTCGGTCTTGGGGTTGCAAAGGCTCCGAGGGGGTGGGTGGGAAGGAAGGAAGGAGGAGGGAAGGAAGCGCAAAAAGGCGATTTCCCGGGGTGGGGGAGGGGAAAGCAATTCAAATCCGGTCGACGTCTTTAGCGGGGGGTGGGTGGGTGGGACGGGGTTCCTATTTTTGGCAATGCCAATGGACGGCTGCACCCGACACACCACCAAGGCGAGTGAGTGCAAAACCTGTCGCAGGTAACGAGGGTGCGCCTCCAGCTTCCAGAAAAACACCCTCCTCCTTCTCCTCCTCCCCGTCACCTCTACAGGCACAGGCGCGCGCCCGCTGCCCCGCGCGCTCTCTTGCTCGCTCTCCCCCCTCCCCCTGCAGTCACGCCCTCCCTTCCCCCCCACCCCTCCTGTCGCCAAGCCGCCTCTTTGCTTCTTGGCCGCCGCCGCCAGCCAGCCAGCCAGCGAAGCCACCCAAGCTGACGCATGCGCAACGCGCGCTCAACCCAGCTTCCCAGACGGGGGCTCCTCGGCGCGAGCGCGCACCCACGAAGGACTTTCCACCCGCCAGGGCTGAACTTACCCAACCCCCTTTTTTTCCTTCCCCCTCCCGCTTTCCCCCTTCCCGATGCCACGTGTCCCCAAACAGCACTAAGGACCACGTGGGACTATCCGGGACGAACCAATCAGAAGATCGCCTCGCCCTCGAGCACGTAGAACCGCACACCCACGTGCACAGAGGCGCGCGGACAGAAAACGACCGCTACTGGAACAAGAGCCCACCTCCTGCCCACCTCCCCCTCCTCTTCCTCCTCCTCCCCTCCCCGTACCCACCTCATCCTTCTCTCTGGCGGAATCGAATGCCGCGCTTTCTTTTTATACCGCGACGGCGACGGACGGCATTAGATCGACGTCTTTGGCAACCAATCGAGTTAGACGGGTGGCTGGAGGGGCGAGGGCTCGGTGCGGGCCATTGGCGTGAGAGCGCGCGCCCGCCCGCCCGCTCGCCCGCCCAGTGTAGCTGGGAGGCTGACGCGGCCAATGGAAAGCGACGACGAGCCGTGGGGCGGAGGTGTCGCGGAGAGGACGAAGAAGGGTGGAGACTCGGAGGGACAACCGAGCCAATGAGTGGGGTCGGTGGGCGTGACTGGGGCGCCCCTGGCGCCAGCTCTGGGAATCCCCGTGTGCTCAGTGCCGTTTCCGCCCGGCCTGCTGAGGGGGAGCTGTTGGAGGTTGACTGTATTGCCGCGGAGGAGGAGGAGGAGGAAGAGCGGGGGGGAGGGGCTTCGGGCTCCTGTTCTGTGTGTGGAGCCCCAGCTCGCCTTTCCCGCCTGCCGTCTAGGAAACGCCGTGGCGCCGAGCAGGGCCTAAGTGCCGGGGAGGGGGCCCGGGCCACGGGCCGGACAGGTCAGCCAGCGCGGAAGAGAATAAAAGTGCTTGTGTGTGGTGGTGGTGGTGGGAGGAGATGGTGTTGGGGGGGGGAGCCCCATTTTGAGGGTGTGAGTGTGTGGAGTGGGGTTGGGGGGTTGGGGGGTTGGGAAAGCCCATGGAGGGGGAGGGTCGGGAAACTTAGCAAGGGCTTCTTCGGGACCTTTTCCCCCTCCCTTCCCTCTTTGCTCGAGCCCACCTGGCTGGAAGTTTTCCACGTCCTTCGCTCGAAGGCTCTCAAGTTGCTCCCCT
>JAHTLZ010000015.1:1989602-2004236 GCA_023846285.1 Phrynocephalus versicolor
ACACACACACACACACACACACACACACACACACACACACACACACAGAAATGCGATCCATATGGAGACGTCGGTGTGGAGGAGAAGGGGGGCTATCTTGAGTATTGGGGGTGGGGGGTGGGGTGGGAAAGGATGGAGGGGGGTGGGAGAAAGTCGAGCCTCTCTCTCTGGTCCTTCCAGGGGAAATGGTGCCCCTCGCATTTTTGTGGTGGGGGAGGAGGAGGAGGAGGCAGAAGAACAAGGTCGTGCTCTTCTTTTTCTTCGGCCTGACATCTCGGCCTCGCTGCCGCTTCTCAGAGGCGTCCGAAGGTTAAAAAAAGAAAAAAGAGAAGGAGAAAAGGGAGGGAGGAAAGCTGCTTGTAGGTGTGAATGGTTGTATGGGAAAGGATGAAGGCGCTGGAGTTGTTGTTGGTGGTGGTGGTGGTGGGGGTTTCCTGGGGGTGGGGGTGGGAGGATGATATAGGAGAGGGAATCCCCGCCGAGTTGTGCACGTAGAGGGGTGGGGGAGTCGGGTGGGGTGGGGCAGGGGAGGCAGACCTGGGGCGGCTTATCATTTCGCTCCCACCCATCCCCCCTCCAACCTCCGTTGTTGCACGGATGGGGGTGGGGTGGGGTGGGAATGAGGCGCTGGAGGCTGTGTGTGTGTGTGTGTGTGTGTGTGTGTGTGTGTGTGTGTGTGAGTGTGAGTGTGAGTGTGTGTTGTGAGGAGGGGGCGTCATGGCGATACTGTTCTGTGTGTCTGGGCCTGAGGGGGGGATGGGGAAGTCAGGGATTGTGTTGGGGGGGAAGAGGGAAAAAGAGAGAAGGCGAGGCAGTTCTGGGGGGGGAAGAGCCTAATTAATGCATCGTATTTTGGGTTCCCAGGCAGGATTCTCTTGGTGCAGCATGAGGGGGGTGGGGGTGGGGGTGGGTGGGAAACCGCCAGGCAAATCTTTTGTGAAAGACCTACAATGAGAATGTGGGAAAATCCCTTTCTGGGACGAGCTTCCACTTCAAAGCAGCTGTTTGCCAGGAAAGTGTGTGCGTGCGCACTGCCTGCCTGCCTGCCTGCACTCCTGTGTGAGTTCACCATGGCCTGCCTTCTCTTTCCATCCCTCCTCCTCCTCCATGTGCTGAAGCAGCTTCCCCTGCCTGAGCTGCTCCATCCCTTCCACCCCCTCCCTTCTCCTCTGCTGTCTGCTTCTGACTTGCTGGCTCCTTCAGGCATTGGGGGAGGAGGTGTTTGACCTGCATTTTCTGCTTTCTCATGGTGCTTCTGTGGCAGTGGTGGTGGTGCACTTTAATAATCCTCTTCTCCTTTCCCTTCCTTGCTGTTTGGAGGCTGCAGTGTGGATTTCCCTTGAATGACACGTGTATGTTTTATCTGTAGACATTTTCAGTTTCCCTGTCTTGATCCCAGATCCTTGCCTTGCAACACAGCTCCTTCACAACACAATAATAATGCTGTGGCAAAGTCATCATATCCCCTGTCTACATCAGCTTGTCCTTGGGGTGTTACTGGCCTCCTGCATGAAATAAAGATCTTGTGTTGTGAGATTTTCTTTCTATATTTGGGTCTTATAGCTTGCTTGATAATTACATGGAAATGGTTTATTGAGATAGAGAATGTTGTGCTGCTTCCCTGAAGCTAACAAAGATGTGAGATTTTGGTTTGTGCAATTGACTGGTTCATCTACTCTGCTTTAAGCTGTATCTCTCATATTCCATGAAATCTGTTAAAAATGAAATAAGTAAAAGAGATATTTTCTTCAGATCTTTTCTGTGTTACTTTGAGGAGGTAATGGCCATTGCATGGTGGCTTCCTGCAGTTTTTCTCCCAGGCCCATTATGTAATTTAAGGTTCAAAGGCAGGAGCTGTGGGTAGCAGAAAAAAATAGATTTATGCTTGTTGGGGGATGGGCCATGGCTTCAAAACTGATTTTTTTAGCAGCAAATATATATTCCAGATGGTAGAAATATATTTTCCAAATGAACTCTTTATGGAGACTTGGGATATGGGTTACAAGCAGACAAAGATGTACTACTTCCTTAATGGCGTGCTGGACTCTCCCTTTTTACCTGTGAGGATGACATCAGACACTCATCCTCCCTCTCTCTCACACACAGAGAGAGCAGGTCCAGGAAGTCAGGTTTTGCTAGCTGCTCCTTGCAGCAGAGAGGTGACTGGGGGTGGTGGTGGTGTTACTTTAGCTCAGGTTGCTACGTGAGATGCTTCCGTAGTGCTGGCTGCTGTCTCCAGGGAAGGGCAGCAACACAGCCTCCATTAGTGCTGTACTTAGGAGACGGCTGATTCACACACTGAGAAGGGGACCTCTCTTTCTGGGGCGTGAAAGCTTTGAACCAGAAGGAGGTGAATTTAGCTCAGCTGGCTAAGATTACTGGCTGTTCTCCCACATTTGGGACTGCAGTAGGATGTTGCCTGAAAGCTCAGAGACACCGCGCCTGTCTGGTCTGAAGGCTTTTGCAAATCCAAGAGAGTGAGAATTAATTAGTTTATCCTGAAATGAGAGAGGTCTTTGACTTCAGTTTCTGTCTGATTCACCCCCGTTTTCAGAAAATCGGCGAGTCTGATGCTTGTGTAGATCTCTTCCCTTTCCATTTTCTGGGGCCCAATTGCCTCACGGATAGTCATGCCTATTTTGTGCAGTGGGTGTGTGCAACGGTCATCAGCTTCCCAAAGCAAAGAGGATTTTTCTATTCGTGGACGAGATTCTAGATTCAAAATGTGAGACATTTTGCCTTTGCAAGTGGCAGCAGAGCACTGCCTAACGAATTGCCTCGTTTAACTAGGTACCTAGAAGAAGCCTACATTGAGCTGCTTACTACGGTGGGATAAAAATCAATTATTTTTTAACATGGATTTGATTTAAATCGTGTTTTAAATAAGTGATTTAAAAATAAATTGTCAAAAATCTGATTTTTAAAAATTTAAATCATGATTTAAATTATTTTGAATTCCACCCAGCTCTAACATTAAATCAAATAGAGCATTCTTCTATGATTAGAACACAGTAGGAATTTGATGCTTTCGTCTTATAGGAGTTTTGTCCCCACTGGTTTTGACACCCTGCAATACAGACTTTCCGAAGGAGTCATTGACAATTGCTTAGAGATGTCCATACTCTCAATGGCACCCCCTTGTGTTTGAGATATATAAGCAGGTAGAACATTTTTAGATGCTATTCCAGTATGATTGATCCATAGTCAGGGGAGCAGTGAAGAAAATTTTTAAAAATATACACTAAAATGCACGTATACAAATACATGTGTATCTGTCCTCCAAACTGCTCTTTCATCTACAGTTCTTGGATTGAAACAATGCTGCTTCTCAGATGCTCTGATTTCTTGGTCTTAGAAGAGACTTGTAATAGTGTAGCTCTGAGAATCTCTGAATTGCAACTTGTACATGCTTAAATACATTTTATGAATATACAAGTAGAACATGACTTGAATTTTGCTTCATTAAGATATGGTGATTTACACTGATATATTTTTAATGCTTCCCAAGAGGTGTCAATGCAGTAATAAACTGTAGAGATTCAGGTTTTAAAGTATTTTAACTGCAGTACTTTTTACAGCAACATTAGGGCTTATCAGTAATGAGTTTTGGTAGAGTTGTCTTTGATTATGAACAATTACTTGTATTATTATCCCAGGCACTGGATGCAAATGGCTTCAGATGAAAATTTATCCTGAATGCACAGTAAATCTGGTTACAGAAGTCTCATGATGAGTCTAGAGAACTAGTTTAGCATTCTGAGACCTCTGATCAAGTTTTTTTGTTGTTGTTCCCAGCATAGAATTTTAGAAACTCCTCTAATGGAGTAATGGTAACAGAGTGCAGGAGCCTTCATAAAGTTGCTTGAAGTTTATGAACCTTGAGTTTCAAAAGTTCTAGTTGGTAATAAGACCATGAATGCCATTTTAAACAAAAGATCTGCATTGATTCAGGTGCTGTAATTTATCCTTCAAGCTGCTTCTAGAGTGGTTCTACTGAGCTGAATTGGAAATAATAATTTATAGAAAGAAATTTGAAGTTAGAATCTCTATGCCTAAAACAGATAAAGCAATACAAAAAGAGAGCAGATGGAACCAGAAATATCTACCCATAGTTCCCAGCTCCAAAATCAACAGCAATACAATGTTCAGATTGATTCCACTGCCCAGAGATTGTGGCCCTTACAAACAGAAACTGAAACAGAGTGATAGACAATACAGTATTCTGTTCAAGCATAATTTATTGTAGCATAAATTCATATTTAGTTCTGTCTCATCTAGTAACCATTAATGGCAGCTATAAATTAGGAGTGCCAGAAATAAGATGCTGGTCTTTGGGGGTCTTCCCATGTCCTGCAGCATCTATTTTGCATTTCGTTAAAAAATACCTTTCTTCCACCCATTCCTTTATTCAGAGGCAAGAGTCCTAAAATGAGGCAAGTAATCAACAGAAACATTGTGATTATCATGTTAAGGTAGAATGGACATTTGTGAAAAAAACTTTTTAGAAGTGGCTCATGGGTGCCCACTGAAGTGGGAATTTAGCCTTTCATTCCACTTCAGTTTTGTGTTCTAGACTATTGCTTTCCTTTCTCACAATGGAACTACTTTGCTACATCATACTAAAATTAGATCATAGCTCAACAAGACCTGTTGCCTGCTCGCCATTGACTTTTAGCATCTCTGTGAAATTGTGCTGTTCTTTGATTTTATGTATTTTATTAAATGGGGTTTCAGTTTATAGACTATGCCAGTAAGGCTGTTTGCTCAAAGATTCAGAATACTCTTTGCAAATTGTACTTGAATACTGTACATATTTTGAGTACATTTTGAAGTAACAGCATCACAAGGGGTTGTTGTCAGCTCCTCATAAATGCCTATTCAGCTAATATAAGGGCAGGAAAAATGAACTAATGAATGTCAGTGCAATAGCATTATAAAGTGTTCAGCTTATATTCTGCCCCATACCACTTCAAGTAGTCTGTGGGTGGTTTACAGATTTTTAATTGCAGCATGCAGGCTACACATTGCTGCCCCCCCTCCCCAGCAAGCTGGGTACTCATTTTACTGACCTTGGAAGGATGGAAGGCTGAGTCAACCATGAGTCTGCTACCTGGGATTGAACCCAGGTAGCACAGTGAGCACAGTTTTAGCACAGGCATTTAACCACTGTGCTACGAGCGCAGTATAGGGAGCTTCTCTTCTAATGTGAAGCAGCGTGGAACAGAATAGAATTGATAGACCAGGTAATTTCTAAATTATCAGTATTCATGATGGCTAACAAAACAGAGGAGTTTGTGTATTTGAAGTATTTTTGAATTAATGCTGATACCCTTAGTAGTGTAGGGTCATAGAAAATGCTGAAAATAAATGTACAGAGTTTCAAAATTGGAAAGATCTGGTTCGCTGCCCCAACACATTTTTCCAATTTGGGAGAAATTTTCTCTGACAAGCAGTTAAAGCCAGTCTGCACTATAGAAGATGGACTAATGGATTCCTTAGGTAGCAACTCTAGAATTCTTTTGTTCTTGGAATAAAAGATACCTGTTGAAGGCCAAGACTGTTCTGGGAGCTCACAGCTGTACATATATTTTTAAACAAATCCAGGTGAAATAAAAAGGAATTGTATTCTGGGATATTGTAAAGGAAAATCTCTGGTAACTATTAAGTCTTTTGGGAAAATGTACCATAAGTAAGCAAAACATTTAGGAGAAGTAATGCTAAATTAATACACGAGGACTGTGATTTCTTGTTCTGTCCCACATAATCTTATTTTTTAAAAGGAGAAAGTTAGACGGTACACTATATTTGTGAGCCTAGATTACCAGGCCTCCTGCTTTATTGATGTTTATGTCAAATAAAAGATATCAGAACTCTTTTAAGCTAAATCCACTAGGTTTGTGAGAAACAGGGGATGGAGTATGCCCATGAAAAGGAGAAGAGGGGGAGAATGAAACTAGTTGGTTTTGAGCCTGCCTTCAGCTAACTCAGCGCTCTCTCTATAGCACCTAGTTAAAAGTGAAATGCACTGCTATAAAAAGCTATGATGGCTACCAGCCTGGCCAGATTCAAAATATATCATGAGGTCTAGGGCCATAAATGCCTAAACTGTACAGTATTAGAGTTGGCTATGTATTGTGTCAATTATCTGTGTATTGTGTACCTTATCTGCTGGAGCATACAAAGTAGAGTGCAGTTGTGTACTGTACTCATATCCTGTTTCATACAGACATTTGGTTGACCACTGTCTGAGCTACATAGACCTTATCCAGCATTTGCTGTGCTCTTTAAAAAAGGCTGCCAGTCCGTGGCCTAGGAAGCCTCTTTTGGAGAACAAAATTTATGTTGCAAGGTGATAGCAAGATTACAAGATTGTGACCAAAGGGAAAAAATGTTTCCTACTTGTTCATAAAAATCAGAACAGAACAGAATCTTGTTTTCTCAAGATGTTTTCCTGTCTCCCAAAATGGCAGTCTTTTAGTGTGCATTTTCTGGCAGTTTTTTCTACCATGTGGATAGCATATGGATGGTTAGGGTTTACAAAGCATAATGGCAATGGAAGATAATTTGAATAACAAAGAGCCTTGTGGAACATTTTAAAGTTAGCAAGTTTTATTTGGTGCAAGCTGTCGTGGACTGTAGTTTGCTTCTTCAGATGCATCTGTAGAAAGCTTATTTCTGTTTCAACAGACGAACACACCTATCTCATTGAAAATAACTTTAAAAGAGAATTTCATATCTGTTCAGTGCGAATCCCTTTAAGAACATGGAAAGAGACATGTTAGATTTAATAAAAACACCTATCTAGCACAGCATACTTTTTCCAATGAGGCCAACCATTTGCTTTCTGTAGGACATGACTCCAGCTGTGGAGCTCTGTATATGTAGGTGGAACAGAAGAACTTTTTTGTGTTCATGCAGAGGTGAGCATGGTTTTTGTTTCACTAAATAGCTGAATTACTTAAGTTAAAGAGATGAGAAGAAAGTTTGGCATTATTCTAATTCTAATGCAGAATACTCCCACCCTTTGTTCCACTGATAGTAATGAAATTAAACCTTTGTCCTGCTAGAGACTTACCCTAGGGGGTAGGACTTCAGTAAGTTTCTAGGAATCCCAGGTTATAATTTCAGAGCATTCTGAAATATTTTATTTTGCTTAAGTTAGCTTGACTATAATTTTAAAAGGGGGTTGTCTTCATTTTGTGAGCATTACATAATTGTACTGGGGGTGGGTGGGTACAGGCCCAGAAGTGAAATTTGCTGAGGAGCACAGCTTTCCAGTCAAGCAGAATTTACTGTGAAATCTTAATAATTAGAAAATGCTACATTAAATGGGCAAAAAAACCCTGGGTGACAGAATGTTGATTTTCTTTTACTGTGGAATGATTGAAAGAAAGAAAGCAAACAACATTCTGAAAGGTTAGTTGAATGAGATTTTAGCAAATTATACAAGAGTGACTGAGAAGAACATCTCATGATTAAGCTGCTGCTGCTTGGTACAAACAAGTTTATTCCTGTTAGCCCTTCAGGGCTTATGAACCTGAAGGTGTGTTAGCTGGATACAAGGCTCCTAATGTATAGATAACAATATTGTTTAATCAATATTAAATAATAAATAATGTGTTTAATATTTATAAACACTTGCCCATGCTTTGGAGCTAAGGTAGGCCATAAGCCTGCCCCAAAATTTGTTACTTAACAACAACAAATTCCACTCCCAAATGATTAATTTTTGTATGAAGGCCCTTTTCAGAGTGTACTCTAGCAAATATTTGAATGCAGTAGAAGTAGCTTTGAAAGTAATATGGAAGGACATGTGGAAAGAGTAGTAGTAGCCAATAATATATATATTCCTTCACAGCAAGTACTAAATGGCATTGTGGACTTGATTTAAATCAGATATATTTAAATCACAATTTAAATTTTAAAAATTCAGATTATGATGACATTTTATTTAAATCATGATTTATATTAATTTGATTTTTTTAAAATATTGATTGTTATCCACTCTGCTATATAGTTGTTTCTGAGAAGCAAATGAATGGTATTTTATTTAATATACATCATGGAATGTCTTTGCTATGTAGGTAGCCCTTTTATTTCAGTGATTTAGTTCATAATTTTGTTGTTAAATTTGGGGTGTAAAAGAGAGCCTGCCTTTCTGAAGGTTACTGGGAGATGAGTGATTGAAGTAAGGTATATTATAAGCCAGTGGTGGTGAACCTTCAGCACTACAGATGTTTTGGACCACAACTCCCAGAATTCTGAGCCTAGATTGCCAATGACAAAGGACTGTGGGAGTTGTGGTCTAAAACATCTGGAGTGCCAAAGGTTCACCACCATTGATAAGCTCTGCCCAATGTAAGTCAGGTTTCTCAAATCTTATGTCCTTCTAGTGTACAGCTATGCTATAGTCCAGTACATTTGTCAAGTACACAATTGGAGAAGACTAGTCTATACAGTACCGATCAGTTGGTTATATTTATTTCTACAGATGTTATTTTTGATGTGCGGAAGGATGAGAACTGTTTTCCTTTTCTTGATTTGAAAGTTCACTTCTTAATTTTGAAAAGCATCTAATGGAGAAAACAGGAGAGAGATAGGAATGCTCCAGAAATAAAATCTTCAACTTTTGTGATTTCTTCCCATGTGGGATTCTTCTATTACATCTAAAGTCAGGGTTGCATTGCTTGTAACCTGAAGTGTATGTGTGTGTGTGTTTATAGATCTATGTTTGTATTGAACATCTTTAAATTGTTATAAGAATTGCCATATTCATGGACATTTTTTCTGATATTTTTATGCCAGTTGTGTAAATGGTACAGTTAAGATTGTTAGAAAACTGTTGGGACTGGAAGCCAGTGGTGGGTATCCGTTCCTAATACTGAACTTACTATCTTAAACGCTCAACATTGTCACTTCTACCGGTTTAGTAACCTGGTTTTAGCTGATGCCAGCCTTGTCTGGACACTTGTTTTGGTGTGAAGAGCAGTTTATTTCAGATTAACTTAAATCTGTTCCTGTTTGATTTAAATTACAATTGTAATAGGGTTGATAAAATAAAAATAAGCTTTCACACAAAAATGCATTAGTCCATCAACAATTTAAAAACAACAACAAAGACTGCAGCATATACGGTACATTCCTTAAGTGTGATCCTTCATCTACTTTCCCCTCTTTTGGGGAAGGGTAAACTCCATGGACATGGAGTCATGAAGAGTTGGTGATGACTGTAATGGCACAACATACACATTCTTTAGCAGACTTCTAAACTTGACTTTCTCATGTGTCCTCTTTTTTGTAAATTGTGGGGTGCATTTTCTTTTGTTAAACTTATTTGATGCCATTCCTTGCCCGTACAGGTGGCCTCAACCTTCCTTCTATTATTTGTGCCTGGTGTTATTAAAGTGAAGCTAAAGCATTATTTGGAATCTCTATGTGAGTAAAAATACAACACCAAACTTAAATATATATGTTTTGAAAAATATTTGTGGTGTACTTTTTTACTTGCTTACGAAAGAAATTATGGAGGTCAACGGCTCTTGTGTTATCCTAGCAGGGACTTGTTTCTGTACCAGTACAGTATATGGGGAAAAC
The DNA here is from genome assembly GCA_023846285.1 of Phrynocephalus versicolor. Lineage (NCBI taxonomy): Eukaryota > Metazoa > Chordata > Lepidosauria > Squamata > Agamidae > Phrynocephalus > Phrynocephalus versicolor. Next base: position 1,999,197 of record JAHTLZ010000015.1, read on the forward strand.
ACTTTATAAAATTAGGTAGAGCTTAAGGTTTGCATGTCATTTGTGGTTCATGCCATATCTCAAAGGAAAGAAATGTTGTGAATAGAAATATCATGTAATCCATTCAAAGGACTTGTTGCACTGGAGACTTGTCTGTAGGCAGATCTGTAGCAGCTTGTTTTCAATATACATTTCTGACCTGTCTACACTACAAATCCCAGAAAACTTCTCTGCAGCTTAAAGTTGATTGCTTGCTGGGACGTGTAGGCTTCCTTCTCATAAAAAGCAGCCATTTGATTAACAGCAGTGTGCTCCATTGAAGCTGTTTCCAGACTGTAGTTGTGACTGTAAGAATTTTAAAGTACCTATAGTTGTTTTAAAAAGCAAGTCTGGAACATAACTTGTCTTTTAGAATGGTTGCCAAGAAGTCACTCCTGTGACATCTTAAGAAAGAGTACATTGATTTTAGGATTTCTTTTTGCATACAAGGGTGACTATCAATGTTGGTTTAGGAAGATTTAGGACAAAGGAAGATATTTATTGGTGTTCATGAATAGCTAGAGGAAAGATGAATCCATTTGAAATAGAGTGTACAGTATCACCTTTACCCATGGTTAGTGGTACTGCAGTACTTTTCAGGCCCGTGTTTCTGACCCCAATGAAAATTGTTGTTTTTGTCACTAATTCCTATTGGCACCAAGAGGTCATGAAGAACTGGTCTTGGGAACTTCCTTGTTTAGAGCCAGCAAAGACAGGCTTGTCCGTATGAATGTCTAAGCGACGTCTGTTGTCTGTTTACTACTGGGAATTGCACTTTAGAATTAGCTTTAAAATGTTTGCTACATTTATACTTATTGGGACGATCTTTTCCCACCTTTTGACTTATAAATTCTGTATTTATTTATTGTCACTAAGCATTTTTAAGGTTTTGGGGGGAAATTAGGAGGGATTTTTTAAAAAAAGTTTCTCTTGCCGTTATGTGCAACATCACTCATGTGGTCTGCCTGGTTTCTTAACGCTACTAGCTGTCGGCCACCTGGACTAGTTACATGTTAGGAATGGATGTTTGTCAGTGCTCTGTAGTACTGAAGTGAACTTCAGTGATACTCCTTTGTGCTTACTAAAACAGCTGCATTCATTTAAAATAACTAAGAAAAACAATGTTTAATGCAGTTTTTCCTGTGTCTGGTGCATATGGGACCTGCAAGTGAAGGCTGAGCATATGCAGTTCCAGGTTAAGCAAGGATTGGCAGTAAAAAAGCAATTTCTTATGAGATGGCTGTAATTTATTAATACCAAACCTAGTTAAGAGTGAACATAAGATGTAGACAACCCATGTCAGACAAATACCAAAATGTTATTTAAAATGTATTGGGAAAATTGTGTTAACCATTAAAATGTATATATTGATACAACTAAGAAATAACTTTTCAAAAAGTTTGACAGTACTTATATTTAGTTTCTCATTTTCTAGAGTTATTTGAATAATAGGTAATAAACTACAGGCTGAGATATTGAAGATACAAATGGAAGCTAGAGAATGTAAATTTAATTTAATTTGAGTGTTGGTTGGGATTATTAAAATGGCAGGTTGAAACTAGGATAAACCAAGAAGAAAGTACAGCAGTCTTTCAAGTCCATGAAAAGTGAATTCCATTGGAAAATATACACCCTCATTTACTAAAGGAGTGTCACACTGATAATGTTGCTGTGGATATGGGAACTTTATATACCCACCCCCAGGATCAGAGGCAGGCATGGTTTTGAATACCACTTTCAGTACAACAAGCTGAAGTGTGTGTTTCTTGATTGCTCTGCTTGTGAGCTTTGTTACTTTTCTGCCCTACTTGTGAGCTCCCCATATTATTGGGCTAATCACTATAAGAAGTTCGATTCTGGCCTATTTTTTCCCTCAGGCCAGTGGAGAACAGACTACAGTACTGTATAGTATTGGCAACCACATACCACAACAGAGGAAGAAATGGCATTTTTGTTCATCCCTAAATTCTCCTAGAACCAGCCTTTCTTGATAACCCTTGTACCCCAATCTGTTTCATTTTACAGTGCTTTCATGTTGTAACATTGGCTCTCTCAGACCTTTGGTTCTGTTCTGTACTTCTGCTCCAGATTCAGCTGGTCACACTTGAATGTGATAGATTGTCACTGGTAGCAGATCTCATTATACGGATCACCTGCCTCTCTCTCACTACCTAGAAAAGATATTACTTTTCGCGAAATTGTCAATTTATGTTGTGTAGTATCTTCTGTTACATCTCTAAAGCCAAGAATGTAATTCTACAAAACTTAATAATAGGTCTAATTTGACTTGGTTGAATTCTCACCCCTTTTGCTCATTGTTCTGTAAGCCTCCCTGGAAAGGTTGTCACTTTTCGCCACAAATCATCACAACATTCTCAATCATGCTTATATTGTCCTTTAGGGACATCACAAAGTATCTTCTGAAAGCAAGATTTTGCGTATTTTACTTTTTATTTTAGCTGAATCATTAGTATCTGCCAACTTCTGAGGATGCAGAAAGAGATAACCTGAAATTACAGGGCAACTGCGCAAATGGTAGCCCAATCTTTCTCTTGTGTTAATGGTCCTCAGTAGTTCTGAATTAGCTACAGAGTGTTTTTCTATTCTAATCTGCAGTGGTGTTTATCCAGTTCTTCATACATCAGTAAGCAGAAAAAGGAAGCAATTCATTTGTTCTTTTGAAGATGTACCTGTTTGGAAAACACCTTACAGCTGAAAGTGTGATATCAGGTGTATAATTGGTATATTCCGAGCGTTTGTTGTCATTGTAGAATTCTCGGTTGCAGAACATTCTTTGATATTGGAAGATAGAATACCCAAAGTGACACTGGTGATGCCTGTGTATAGCTAGAAATTGTTAGGATAAGCTGTGATCGAAATATTCCTGCCAGACTTTCGGTGTATTCAGATGTAGAAATGTGAGGAATGACACAGAGAACTAAGTATAAGGTGGAGTCATATAATGGAGGGAGTCATATAAAATGCTAAGCTTTAGCTGCTTAAAGGTGTAGCCAGGTGATGATTTTTGTGCTGCAATGGACTTACTGTTTCCTGCTGCTACTGCAGCCTTAAAATGTAGGGCTTGGCAGGAGCAGTATTTTATTATAAGGAGGGAACCTTGTCTTGCATGAGAAGCCATTGCTTAGAGGAGCATGAAGCTTTGCAGTTTTTTCAGAGGCATGTATTTTCTCAAGTGAATATCTAGGTAAATGCCCATCTATCTTTGGAAATTCACTGCAGAATTTCCCTAGGTATTAGCCCTTGTGCTAGGTGTGGATTATTTGATATAGTGACCACTGATAGTTAAATGCATAATAATAACACACCAGCAGGTTGATTCTGACAAATGGCAACCTTTTCTGTGTGTTTTAAGTTCTGTAGTGGTTTACCATTCCCTTCTTTTTGAGGCACTGTGTGTGGAATTTGCTGCTTGTTCAAGGCTATATAGATTGAATCTTTTCCCAGGAGACATAGTGGAAAATGGAACTTCCAACCTCTGGCTCTGCAATCAGACATCCACCTATGGAGCTATCCAGTCTGCTATGGGGACAGTTAATTATGATTATAATGATAATAATTGTGTGCCATTAACTCAGTCCTGACTTATGGGGGCTGTTTTCATGGTTTTCTAGTTTGAGATTACCCCAAAGTAGTTTACCATTCTGTTCTGGGGGTGTTCTGGGACTGTGTGGCTTCCCCAAAGCTACACAGACAGGCCTTTCTGGAACATACAGTGGGAAAGTGAACTCCGAGCATCTGTCTTCACAGTTGGATACTTGACTCACTGAGATATCCAGTCAATTGAGGTGGTAGTTACTGTACAGTGAATACTTGGGATAGTACGTAGGGGCACACGAATAATTCTATAGGCATCTCAGCTGTAATCAGCAGGCAGTTGAATTCTCGAACATGTTCCGATTCCTAAAGTCTTGGTTAGCATTTTTGGCTTCTATTGTTTTTAGAGTACTCTAAAGCTGAAATGATTCCAGAACCTTTGCAGTCTTGGGAGCTGCATGCACAGGCTGTGTTGCTGTAGAGCTCTGATGTCTAGAGACAGGATTTTTGGGCAAGCCTCTGCATGTCACTGCTTTGCATTAAACCAGTTTGAGGACTCAGCCTTCTGCATTCCCATGTGTGGCATGCACCACTCCCTACATCTTTTTGTTCTTTAAATTTGGCTCACCTGTGCAATGCATGGTGACACAGGCAGCCTCTATAACTTATGTGTGAGAATTGTGAGGTCCACTTAAATTGGACTTAACATCAGTTATGCAATTATTTGTGGTTTAAGCAATTGTGAATTATTCCCATTAAGGCTGAAATTGCCTTCTGAAATGAATGTGCTGATAACCTTCAAAATGGAGGAAGTAGTACAGAAAGCTAGCTGAGACATTCATGCACATATTTGTGTATATGCAATAAATACAGCTTAAGAGCAAAGAAGCGTAGCTGTTCTCGTTTTGAGTTTGCCTGCAATGAATCAGGCTGCCTGTTGACCCATGTGTGGCACTCTTTTGTATTTACCCATTAATAGGGCAAAAAGTGGGTTCTTAGAAGTCCCACATAGACTGCAAAATTGTACAATCCAGAAATCTTTATGTATCCATATGCAGGAATGTCTGAACAGGTACAATATGTGTGTGGGCACTCTGCCTGCTGGACGTTTTGCAGAGCTTGTTGCTTCTTCATTAAAATGCCTTGGATTTTGTCCAGTTGGCGTACCCTGAATCATATCAACATCCTCTGATTTAAATTCCATTTTGAAGATTTTTGAAAATGCATCTGAGATTGAGGGAGATGACCTTTGTGTGTGTGTGTGTGTGCGTGCGCGCGCGCGCGCGCGCGCAGATAGTTGAATATACTTCTTTCAGCCTCCTAAAATTTAAGCTCCCCAACAATTTAAATTCCATTTTGAAGATTTTTTAATGCATCTGAGATTGAGAGAGATGACGTGTGTGTGTGTGTGTGTGTGTGTGTGTGTGTGTGTGTGTGTGTGTGTGTGTGTGTGTGTGTGTGTGTGTG
>JAHTLZ010000015.1:2015354-2058980 GCA_023846285.1 Phrynocephalus versicolor
ACACACACACACACACACACACACACACACACACACACACACACACACCTATCCAAGGCCCTAGATAAACTCTTCATTTGCAGAAACACGCACACTCCTTCGGCATGGGTGTTCCTTTTATGGCTGCAAAGACAGCTTTCTTGCCTCCACAGGAGGATCCTGAAGAGAATTCCCTGCCCCTCCCAGCATGATGATGTGGTGCCCCTTTCCCCGCCTTCTCTCCGAAGAGAGCAGGTAGCAGCTTTTCCCCAGCCTGACCTATCCGGGAAAGGATGCGACGGCTGACGCGTCATGATTACTGAGAGATGGGAGTGGATGTTCCAGCCCTTCACCGTTTATTGCAGTGCACGCTAGCCGTGATGACTAGAGAACTAGAGATACGGAGGAGGGCTGTCTTGGCCATGAGACTAACTGGAAGACTCTCTCAGGGTCTGGGCAGAATTAAAATGTAGCATCTGCTTGCTCGCCCCTCCCCCCCCCAGTTACATCCCACACCTCCTCCTTGCAAACGGTTAGCCAGTAAGAAGAGAAATTTCTGAATGGCTATTCAAACAAGATGGACAGCAAGCTGTCCCCAATTCTGTGCAATAGGAACGAACAGATTGTTTATTAGTAATGTATATAGTAAGTCAGAAGAATTGCTGGCTGGTGGTGAGAGAAAGAGGGCAGGCTAACTAGTGTGCTTGTTTAGAGGTACAGCAGCAACACTTGCTGGTGAGTTTTCAGTACCTGCCTTGATCCAAAAATTCCCAGTCTTCACCTACACACACATTTTGTGTACTGCTCTCACAAAGCTATTCCCAAAAGAAAGAAACTACCCTGCCAAGTATTGGATAGCCCTCCAGTGCTCACGCAAGACACCCCCCTTACTTGGAATCCTCTGACCTCTGTAGAGGCAGGCCATATAAAGAAGACTCACTTCATGCCTCATTTCTTCTTTTTTTCCTCAGCTAGCCTCTGCTTTCACTTAACATTCTCTGTCTAGTTTGTAGGTAAGAATAAACAATGCATAGGACCGCGAATGGTGCTTGTATACTTAAGCCACTGCTTTTGTCTGTGAAAGCACATAAAAGTAAGGGACATTCTTTCTCACAGATGCTTCTGTGGATTTCCCCCCCCAAGTAATGATTTATGGCATGTGTTGCTGTCATTGCAAATACGGGACACATATGTATATTGTGCTCTTATTCCAGGGTGCAAAACATGGGTGGAAGCACAGGGTTTGATGTCCTGTTTTATCTTTCAGTTCGCAGCTTTCTGCCCTTGTCTGTGGATTCTTCCACCTGTCTCATTTTACTCCTGTTCTGTTCCTTTTATGCCACCCTCATCCTAAATGGGTGAGGGGAATTTGGAAGGGGAGCAGCTGTCTCCCATAGGTATAGGAAGCTCTGGCTGATCTGAGGCGAGAAGCTTGTCCTGAGGATAGTTCTGATTTCATATACGATAGAATGGACGCATCCTTTTTTCGCTGCTGCTTTTTCATTTTTCCATGGGCTGCTGTGGGATTGTCTGACACCCTGGCTTGCCATTCCATGCATGGCCCTCCCTTATTTCTCCCCCCCCCTCGTCCCCACCATCATCCATTGGCTCTGAGCTCTGCCTCCCCTACTGGCAGGTTTGCCCATGTGACTGTTTCTTGTAAGACAGGCCTGCAGGCCTTTTGCCTGTGCACTGCAGTCTCTGTGGCATACAGAAATCACGGCATGTGAACCAGGTGGCTGCGTTTGAGAGGAAATTATGGCAAAATAACACAGAGGCCAGCAACAACATTTCTCATGTGAATTCCTTACTGATTCCATTTTAGCGTTCACTCTTTTTTACCCCTCTTCAATTCCAGGATGGTTTGCAGGGTAAACCATTTGTTAGAGGGATAAACAAAAATGCAATGCATTGTTTCCTTTTTTTTTCCCTTGGCAGGTTTCCCCATGTCCGTGACGTGTTGGCCGAGGCTCTGCGGCTGCTCCCCGCCCTTGGAGCTGCCCGTCGCTACCCTTTGGACTCCGTGATCCCTGACAAACGTCATGAGCATTGCAATCCCTCTGGGAGTCACTACACCAGATACATCTTATTCAGATATGGCTGCCGGATCTGAGTAAGTGCCGCCTTGCCGGTCAATGTATGGTGGGCATGAACTCAGACCTTGACTCCCCCGGTGAACCTGGGAAGAGGTCGTTAGTCTCAAAGTTTTGTCAAAGGTGAATCAGAAATCTCTGTGGCTGAAGGTGCACATTTTAGATCCAGAGAGAATGCCAGAGAGAAACTTGACCCGCTTCCCTTGCGTCTCCCTCCAAGACAAAGCACTTTGATTTAGAATGCTCCTTTCCCAAAGATCTTTAATTCACATCTGTTGTGTCCTACCTTGGTTGATAGGTGACTCGCAAGATATGAGCCCTGACAGTACTCTTCTTTTCCTCTCCTGTAGCCTAAGTTGCATGGTGCCGCTGATACAGATGGCTGTGTGATGTGGGTAAGGAGGATCTTTCAGGCATCGGGCCTCTTGCCTATCTCAAACTGTTATGTGGATTTTTACCCCCCTCTTAGTCTAGCTGTGTTTTCCTGAAAGAGGTTTAACAGGCAAGTACCGTAACTTGCAGGGGACTTCCTTTTGCAGAGACGTCCTAGTCCAGGCATGTCCAAACTTCGGTCCTCCTGATGTTTTGGACCACAACTCCTAGAATTCTCACCTTAGCCTGCCAATGGCAAAGGACTGTGGGAGTTGCAGTCCAAAACATCTGGAGGGCCAAACTTTGGACATGCCTGTCCTAGTCCATAGTGCATAAATACCCAAAGCAGTCAACAGGAGGGGAAATGCACAGAGCGGAATTGTTTATTGAGTGTAGACATGGAAGTTGTTGATACTTACTGCTCTATAGTCTCGGTCTTATGCTGAGCAGTCTTCCCAGCAATGGCAAACTGTGTATCTGGCATCCATTTGCTGGGGTTTTATAAGACTCTGGTGTACAAGAGACATGCTGTTTGCTTGCCTCTTTGGGAATATCTGGATTCCTGTGTTAGATATTGCTTCTGGTTTTGTTTCCTAGCAGGAACCTCCTAAACCCTGTTGAAACATATGTCCTTCTCTAGGGCTGTGTTCTGTATGTAAGGTTCGTCTCAGAGAAACATCTTTCATCATTACTTATTCCAGTCAGGCCTTGCTTTGCTAAATGGATAAATGTTTACGTTGTGTTTCATTTTACTTGGTTGTGTTTTATTGTGAGCTGCCCGGGAACCTCCAGGGCCACATTCCGTAATACTGCCAGGTTGCTGTGGCTTTGCATGTTGTCATCTGGCGTGGGAAAACCTGAGAAGGCTGTTTCTGCTACACCTGGCCTTGCCCTATGTGGGAGTGTGGGGATGCAAGCAGATGGGGTTACCAGGGACAACCTTGATAATAATTATTTTGCTGTCTGACGCTTCAGGTTCATCTAGCTCAAAGTCTCAGCCTTGATTGCCCCGTCATGATCTGTCAGCCTTTCACCATTGGGGGGGGGGAGCAACACTTTGAAGAGAATCTCTGTTTATTACATAATTTTTCAAGGCCAAGCTGAAGGTGAAATGAAGGTGCAGACCAAGATAAGGAAATGTAGTTATCAAGTGTGTTGGGGGGTGGGGGGAAGGTTTGAGTCAGTAGAATGTCAGGAAAGGATTAGAAATGTTCGAGATCAGACCCGTGTAATCAGACCCGTGTAAGTAGAGCAGTTACTGGTTTTACGAACCCTCTGTGAGGGACAGGATATTTTTTGTAAGCAAGTGCTGTCTTACCAATCCTTTTGTTTTTGTCTGTAACCTTTGAAAGTTGACTGCAGTTGCAGCAGAGACATTTACCGTACTGGACTGCAGTCTCAGTGGGTTGCTTGCATTGGTGGCTCCTCCTCTTCCTTTTCCTTCCTGCTTCCTCCAAAAAAGAGCAGTTTCTCCTCCTGTCATTGAGGTTTTGACTGCATCCCCTAAAGCTTTTGCTGTTTCCTTTTCTCTGATGGGACTCCCACAGCTTTTTTTCCTTATTGCCCATTTTGTACCATATTTTGAGCTGATTTTTTCCTGCCACCTTGTGGTGGGAGGTGGTAGTTTCATCTGCCTAGTTCTGGTTAGATGGTGGTGCATTCACCATATACTATACATGTAAAATCCTGCCTATTTTGGCACACTCTGGGTTGTTTCCAATTCAGGTAATAGATATGGCTCTGTGTTGAGCCACACACAGTAGTTAGAGAAGCAGTGAATGGATATTGCCCCTTGGACCTTATTTTCCTACAAGGTCAAAGATTGGGGGGGGCAAGAGAGTGAGAAATGTTTGGAAATAACAAAGGGGGTCCAACAGAAGAACATAAAGCAGGCATGTCCAAACTTCAGCCCTCCAGATGTTTTGGACAGCAACTCCCACAGTCCTTTGTCGTTGGCAAGCTAAGCGTAGAATTCTGGGAGTTGTGGTCCCAAACATCAGGAGGGCCGAAGTTTGGACATGCCTGACATAAAGGGTCACTTCCAAATTAGTTTTAAGGTCAGCTCTGTTAGCAATTTTTTTTCCCTGTTACACATGGCTGAATCACATGAGTGCCCTATTTGGAAGGCAGTAGCCAGTGGCCTGCCTTTTTCTCCTTGCTTTCACAAGCTGGCTCTCATAGATTTCATACCCCACTTAGCGCTCCCACCTCCCCATCTGTCCATTCATGGCTGGATATTGGTTGAGCCTAAAAGAGAGAAGAGAGAGAGAGAGAGAGAAATACAGATCTGACTGTGTACTTGAAGAGAACCATCCTGGCCACTCACCGGTACTGCTCTTGGCCCTTTCTGCAGCCCTGAGTCTGTGGAAGCGAGCCCAGCTGTTGGTGAGAAGAACGTGTATGCAACCCATGGCTATGGGGCCTCCCAGAAGCACAACTACCGAGGGCTGCCTTACGCCGTGAGTACCACCTCTCTTGTCTGCAGCAAGCTCCTATTCTTACCCAGCATGTCTGTGAAGATTCTCAGTCATCCAGGTGAGTTTATCTGGAAGTTGAGTCATGGCTACTGGACTTCTTTTTTGAGAGAGAGAAACGTTTGGATGAACAGTGAAACGTTTCTCTCTCTCAAAAAAGAAGTCCAGTAGCCATGACTCAACTTCCAGATTCTTACCCAGCCTTTCTCTCCTCTCCTTGACTTGTGCACGATTGAGCTTTTTTCAATCTTCTTAGAAGTCAACTGGTATTACCAAGCAACACTGAATTTCTGTTTTAAGTGGGCGCGCGCGTGTGCATGTTGAAAGAAAACTTATCTGAAAGTGGATGCTGGGATTAGAAGATGAGGAGGCGTTTCTCTGTGTGGCTGGTGCTGCTGGTGCAGTAGTATTTCATTCAGCAATTTATTTTTCCAACACGGATTTCTGTGAGATGCGTATTGTTCCCGTCAGTAAGCCCAATATGAAAGCGAAAACGGGATTCAGAACGGTGGAGGTTTGTATGACTTCCCAGACTTCCTGCGTTGAACACTGTAAAATGTTTGCTGTTGTTGGCAGTTCTACTTGGAAGAAAACAGGTTGAGCCTGTAACCAAGTACTGTATTGCAGTAGGGTGGACTAAGTAACATTTCTAGCTACTCTATCACATTCTGCCTTCTGTTTTCCTCTTCCATTTGTCAGTCAGTCGTGTGCTCTGCGCCTACCACAGATGCTCAGGCCTCACTAGACGCTGTTCGGGGCTGTCTTTACTTAAGTTTCTTTCTAACTTTTTTTGATACTTTGATAAACCTCCAATTTCAGTCGAATATTTCCTCACTTGGTGATCATTTTCTGCCTTCAGAAGGACGGAATTCGGGGAAGGAGTTCACTATTGGTCTATATGATATTTTTAGAGGTTGGAGCATTTTATAAAACCATTAATGCATTTACCTGATTTCTTTAAAAGTAAATAAAGCAACATGTTGTGAGTCACGTGCGGTTGGCATGTTAACTGGGTTTAATTTTATTTAAAATTACAAAACAAAACCCCCAATGTTTGGCAAATAAAGAGTAGACGGCGTTTCACATTCTAAGCTGCTGTATTATTTTGCTAAATAAATTAGTACATCCTCATTGCCCTAAAAAGTCATTTGTTAAAGTGCATTACTTGCAGCGTATTACTTTGAAACTTTGGATATTTTGGAAGATACTAAAATTAAAGGCTTTGCTTGGATGGATCAAGAAAACGAATCACTTCACTCAATCCTAGAGTGAGTCACGGGTTGTGTGTATTTTGCAGGGCCTTCCCCTGGAAGTTGTTCTTAAGCCAGTTCAGATACAATTTCTGTGCTAGATAAACTGTGGAAAGTCATTTCTTTTCTTTTTCTCTCACCTCCCTCCCTCCATTCAAAATAGCACTGATGCAGATATCTGTTTTCAGGATCATAATTACGGAGCCCCTCCTCCTCCGACCCCTCCTGCTTCTCCCCCTGTCCAGACCATCATTCCTCGTGCGGAATTGAATGGCCTACACTCTCATGATGAGGAGAATTCTGGTGACACCGAAAGCTCTTCAGAGGCAGAGTCTATTCCCAGTTGGTGTCACTGCAGTCTCTCCCAAGATGGCTTCCTCATCAAATGTGAGAAGTGCAGGTAAGGTCTTGTCTGTATGTCGCTTCATCAGTAGAAATAGCCAGAGAGTTGAAAAAAACGTCCTTAATGGCATTTATCTGAACCTTCCATTGTCTCATGTCTATGCCAGATCCTGCAGTTTTAATCAGTTCGCTGTGTTATTTAAATGTCAAAATGTCTAGGCGTTGTTTGAGTCAACTAAATATAATTAATCTAAGCAGACTCAGAACATAGGAATGAGCATTTGAAACTATGCTTCATCATAGCGGACTGACCCTAACTTCGGTTCCCTCTGGAGCTATTGGGTTTGTTAGTCAGTGTTAATATACCACCAATTTATTTTCCTGGATCCACATTGTCAGGTTAAAAGGTTTAACATCTGTAGGACTAACCCTAAGAGTATATGGAAATCTGTGGATAAATCTTAAAGCAAAGATTCATCTTCTAAGGAAGAGTTGTTATGTGTGTGAAACCCATATTATTTATTGGCACCTTTTAAAAAGTATTCTGAGTAGCCTCCTACATATTTCATCCAAATTCTGGGCAGAACCATGACAGCCAAGCTTAAGTTCATCTGCATATTAGACTCAGTTTCCTAGTGCAGTGTGAAATAGTAAAAATAAAGGAGAAATGGAACCTTACTGGAAATGGAAGTCACTAGTACGAATGTGAGTGGGCTACAGAGGGAAGAATATGGGATTTGTTAAGTCTTTCTCAAACTTTCCAGATCTTCAGTGAGCACCATAATATTTACATAACACTAGTTTTAGGCTTGTGAGCATAATTAAAAGTGTTAGGAATGGGCTCCGTTCTGAAACTGAAAGATGGGACTTTTGCGACTTACATCTGTTAACCTGGTTGCAAAACATGTTCCTTGTTGAAGAAACAGCCTTGGATAGCCGTTTGTTAGTTTGAGAGTTGGCTGCTGTATTCTTTTCTTCATGGGTCTTTTGAAAACCAGGTCACTTGATACTCCCATCAAAAGACCCTTAGGTATGGATAGTCCAGTGTTACTTGAACCAGTGTGGCTCTTCACAGTACCAGCTTCAGGCTCCTGTCATCCTTTCTTTCACAGGGGAATCGGCAGGGGGAAAGTGATCAGACTCCGTCGGCGGAAACAAGACAACGTGTCAGGTATGTGCCGACACCAAACGCCTTGGATTTATGAATGAACGGTTAGGTTTGTGCAAAATGTCTGTGAAGATTCTTAGTCATCCGGGTGAGTTGATCTCGAAGTTTGTCGTGGCAACTGGACTCCTTGAAACATTAAGAAAAATGAGTGGGTTTTGAATCGCAGTTTGGGCACTCGGTCTCTCAAAGGTTCGCCATCCCTAGCGTACGGTACGGGAAAGTCCCAACTCTGCCACCTTTCCCAGCACCCATTAAGTATGGGCCGTTAGCGATGGCCTTGCTGGCGGAGGCTGCAGATGTTTGTGCGAAATTAGTTATTTCTTATCCCTCATTGCCTTTCATCTCTCCTTCCATCCTTCTGCTTTCTGCTCTTTCTCATTCTGCTTCCCCTTGCAGAGATTAGGCAAGACGTGTGGGAAGAGCAGATGGGGCCAATGCAAAAAAAAAGTGGACATTTTGAAAGGAGGTTGATCGCCTTTTCTCTCTGGGGCAGGAGTGCCAGCTAACTTGGGGACAGGGCCTGGTTTCTCTGAACAAAAGGGGAAATAGCCGACGTGCCGTTTCTTAACTGCAGGGGGAGACAGCAGTGCCACAGAGAGCTGGGACGAGGAGCTCTCCCCCTCCACGGTGTTGTACACGGCTACACAACATACTCCCACCAGCATCACTCTGACAGTCAACCGGGTCTGCAGAACAAAGCCCAAAAAGAGAAAAAGGAATACAGAGAGAGCTCGAACTGCACCAAAGGCCAAAAAAATTAAGGTGCGTAAGCCTTGTTCCATGTGCTATACTCAACATTACACCCTTACCTGGCCAATTTAGTTTTGAATTACAGTGACCCAGAAGTCTGTGGTCTCCAGTGTCATCTAGCATGGCTTTGGGTGTATGAAATTCCATATTCATGGGTTCGTGGAGTTGCTAATATAAAGTGAATGAATCATTATGAATTCTTTGTGTACTATTTTTTGTTTGTGTTCATTCGTATGGTGATTCATAGGTGGCAGTTCTCATCAGACTGAGAAATTGTTCTCGATACACCAAATAATATTTGTTTGGGAATGTCACTGATTTCTTATATGCCTTTTAAAATAATAGCATGGTCTCATATGTAGTGTTTTCTGTGTGCTTTATTGTGGTTTCCTTTCAGATTTTTTTTATTTGATTTTGCTCGTGAGTGAGATTTAATTTAGGTTCATACATTTGAAGGGAGAGCACTCAATATTTAGGAGATGAAGGTGTCCTGGAGGGAGGAGCAAAGAAGTCTGCTATTGGCATAGTCTGGATCAATTCCTCTTCCCACCTCATATATTGTTAATTTATTTACCCTTCCCACCTTTATAAGTTTACAAGCTTTGGTCTTTATTGAACATGCTCTCAAATACATAGGGCTTAAATACTAATGGCTGTTCTTTCCTCCTCTCTTGATAGGCGTTTAGAGAAGGTTCACGAAAGTCTTTGCGGATGAAGGTAAGTCAGCTGCATATCCAACCAGAGTAGACATGCTGTGTAAAAGTAGAGATGTGAAGGGGAGGAACCTGAAAAATTCAGAGGGGGAACAGTTTTTTCTGTGCCCCCCCCCAATTTTCCCCCTGAAACCTTTTTTTTTGTTTGTTTGTTTTCCGAAAAACTGGAAAAATTGAAGAAAGAAAAATGATTATGGAATGTTTTATTTTAACATGATGAATAAAATATTGTAAGACAGGGTGTTCAAATATTTCCTAATCATTTCTAAAACATATGCATAGTATCAGATTGTTATAATTTCTTTGCTCTAAGAACAAGCAAGTCCTAGGTTACAAACTGAACTCACCAGTGCAAGAACAAGATGCATTTCTTTCTTTAGGAGGTGCTGCTATTGTCACAAGAAAAAAGGAAAAAAGGTTTCATGTTTGTTTTTGCACATGGGTGGGTATGTTTGATTCTGTTCTGTTCTTTTCACTAGGCTTCAAAGTACTGGAAGAAAATACAGAGCAACAAATTTTCCAAATCATATTGTCCATATTCATATTTTATGTTCCCAAATTTACAGAATGACTTTCAAGCTTTAAAAGAGGAGGGGGGAGTGCTAATGTAGCATTTTTTTAAATTCTTCCAAAAATTTCTGCCACCCCACCACCACAACCCCCCCGGTAAAAAACTAGGTTTTTTTTCTATGCTTCCAAATTTCCGGAAATGTTACATCTTTGTGTACAAGTGTCACTGATTTGTGTAGCACAGTCTCTGTAAAGATGCTTGACCTCCTATATTGGATGGTAGCTGATCTTGAAGTCAGTCCCCACTGCTTTCACTGAACTGCAGTGCCTTGCTTGCTTACAGTGTTGAGAGCAATAACTTGATTTAGCTGCTTTGTTGTATTATTGTTGAAAGAGGGAGGAAGAGAGAAAGTTAAACCTTAGCGTACATCTTAGTGGTAGTAGATTGCACAGTATGCAATCTCTTTAAATATGTAGTTGGCGTGAGCTTCCAAACTCTCCAGCCCTTGTGGAGAAGGAACCCAGAGGTGAGAACTTACAGGTACTGCCAGCCAAGGAACTGATTTAAGGCCTCGGCTCTCTTTGTATAAGAGAGCCATTTTTCTAGTTGTATTGATTTATTAAATTTATATACCGCACCACCCAGCGATATGGCTACTCTGGGCTGTTGTAGTTGTAGGTGGTAGGCTGAACTGGGCGGTTGTAGGCTGAACTGTCATCGTGAGCAGTCAGCATATCTTCCGTAGAATCCCCCCGAGCCGCTTAGCCATTGACGTGACTGCTGTTTGCTGCAGAATTCTCCCTCGGAAGCCCACGCCCTGGATGAGAACACAGCCGAGGGGTGGGAAAGCCGCATAAGGCTGTGGACCGACCAGTATGAAGAAGCCTTCACCAATCAGTATAGTGCGGACGTGCAGAATCTCTTGGAGCGCCATTTAAAGGCCAACAAAGAACTGGTGGGCAAGGCTCCCGTGCTGGACACCATCAACAAGACAGAGTTGGCCTGCAACAACACGGTCATCGGCTCTCAGATGCAGGTAAAGGAAACAGCCTCAGAGACCTAGTAGACCAGCCAGTGACGTAGTAGGGAGGGTGCAATGCTAAAAACCAGGATTGAAAAAAATCCTCCTTTGACGCTAGATGGCAGCAAGTTTCCGCATGCAGCAGGGTTGCAGAGCATATTGGCCAGATGTTTTGGAAATGCATCCCATAATACATTATAACTGGTCGGTTGTGTTGGCTAAGACTGATGGGAGATGCAGTCAGTAACTATTTGGAGAGCTGCAGCTGGCCTGATTTGAAGGTTGGTGGGAGGGGGTAGAGGGGCAGATACAGTAACCCTTAAGGTGACAGAAGCAGCTGGCCTTCTTTCTAGTTTCTTACTTCAACTGATAAACTCCTTTTGAGGTCTAAAATGTTGTCTGGCCAGAAGTAGTTCCCTGATCATGTCTGTTCTACAGTGGAACCTTGACTTACATACTGCTTGACTTGCATCATATTTGACTTGCAGCAAGAAGGGGCCTGTTTGACTTGAGTCGCAGGCTTTGACTTACGTCTCGGAGCCCCGGCGCAAGGCACCGGAATCGGGCGGCAGCCGCAACCCAGCATCGCGACTGCCACCTCCAAACTGCTCCTTGCCTTCTTCCTCTCCTCTGGCAGCGGTGGCTTCGGCGAGGCCAGCTCTGAGCACCTGGAGCTGGTCCTCGGCCTCACCGAAGCTGCCGCTGCTGCCGGAGGAGAAGAAGGGACGGGAGCTCAGAGCTGGCCTCGCTAGTTAGACAGTCGGCTCAGTCTTGTAAAAAATCTGGCTGCAGAAGTCTGGTCCACAATGAAAGCATTTTAGTTGGGGAGCTGTACAGTTGTGGGACTCTAATGGTAAGCATAGGGTTGTACAGAACTTGGAACGTCAGGTTAAAAATCAGTAAAACTTAAATGTTAGACATTGTTGCTATGAACATTAAAAAGTGGAGGCATATAACTTGTGGACTATAATTCCACTGCCTCCTCCTCTCTTTGAAGAGACATTTCATTTACATCCCCAGAAGGAATCTCCTATCCCAGTCAATTTTGTGTTAAATTGATGTTTTTGGGGGTCTTTTTCATCATCTGGAACGGATTAATCCGCTTTCCCGTTACTTTCTATGGGAAACATTTGTTTGACTTAAGTCATGTTTGACTTAAGTCTAGACCTCTGGAACGGATTAATGATGCAAGTCAAGGTTCCACTGTACTTGCCTTCATGTTCATGTAGTCTTGTAGACAACAAATATGGTTGCATATCCTGGGGTTTAGCTGCTTTAGCAAATACTTCCGGAATATGGTTTTTTGATAGTAGGTCCTGAATTCTTGCTTCCATCTTTGCAGCTGCAGCTGGGGAGAGTGACGCGGGTTCAGAAGCACCGGAAGATCCTGAGGGCAGCAAGAGATCTGGCTGTAGATACTCTTATCATTGAGTATCGTGGGAAAGTGATGCTGCGGCAGCAGTTCGAGGTTAACGGGCATTTCTTCAAAAAGTAAGAACCCTAATATGGGCCCTCCTAAGGCTTGGTGTTTTCCTGGGAGAAAGTTGTGGTGATGAACCAGGCCTTAGAGCAGGGGGGGCTGCATTTAGATAGAGAATCACTTGTGCACTGATGTTTCCATGATCCATGGCAGCAGCACCAAGTTGTCAATGATACGCCTTAAGTGCTTTGTTCTGTTTTCTTTCTTAGGCCCTATCCCTTTGTTCTGTTCTACTCCAAATTTAATAGTGTTGAGATGTGTGTGGATGCTCGCACTTTCGGCAACGATGCCAGATTCATCAGGCGTTCTTGTACACCAAATGCAGAGGTAAGTAGTCTTTTCGTGTGTAGCATTTTGCCTGCAAAAGTTTGGCTTGAATTGGTTGAATTTCGTAGAGCGCGGCTTCGGATAGAACTCCATTCGAAACAAAGTCCAAATGCTTCAGAACAGTGTCTTGTGACTCTCACAACAGGGATGCTATGAAAGAATTTGGTTTCCTAAATTCATGCAACGTGTTGGCTTTGCCCAAGGTGGCTCATGCCCGTTGGGGAGTTATTAGTTTTGCTGTTTGTATATTTTAGGTTCGTCATGTGATTGCAGATGGGATGATCCACTTGTGCATATATGCTATTACATCCATTGCCAAGGATGCAGAAGTCACCATTGCCTTCGACTATGAGTACAGTATCTGGTGAGTCTTGTTTGGGCTACTTGCTCATTGGAAATGCTTCCTTCCATCATCTCCTTCTCCCATTGGCCAGTTAAATAGTCTTTCCTGTAGCATCTTGTATAGAAATGTCCCGGAAGAATCAGTTCGCTCCGTGCCTGTCCTTTGTTCAAAGCAAGCATACCTGTTGTTTCGTGAGACATCAGGAAATGATACTAACGTGTCCTGTGTGTGTCTTTTGTGGTGGGGCAGCAACTATAAAGTGGATTGTGCCTGTCATAAGGGGAACCGGAATTGCCCTGTGCAGAAGCGGAGCCCAAACTCGATAGAACAGCTACCTCCACCTATTCTAGACACTCTGATTGGAGCAGAGACCAGGCGTCGGAAAGCCCGCCGGAAGGAGCTGGAACAGCGGGGGGTCGCCTCGGATGAGAACAGCAATCCACAGGCAGAGGAAGTCCCCGAGGGGCTTGTTGCAGCTAGCGATGAGGTAAAGCCCCCCATCACCCTGAAGCAGTGGGGTGTTCTGGTCATTCACTCGAGAGGAACATGGATCCAGAAGGGATGGTTGGTTTGGCTGAAGAGCCGCAGCAGCCCAATTGAAAGGCTAGAAGCTCCTGCCTTTTCATCCCATCGTGACTTGATGGCCTTGTAGTGCCCCTTCCAGCTTCACCGTCCCATGATCCTACGATGACTGGTGATGAGCTCTGTTGTTTGCCTTTCAGGCTGCAGACAAAGAAGAGAAACAGGAAGAGGAGAAAGAGGCTGCTGTGGACGAGCAGGGAGGCCTCACCCAGAGCAGGCGGGCAAGTACCTTTTCCTTTTTACTACTCGTTTTTCAGATCGTTACAGTCCTCTCACTAGGCAGAAGGTTTTCACACGAGTTTCTCACGTACTGTTGTTTGGGGGATCCTGTCTGATGTGCCTACTTGGTGCTGTTATTATTTTCCATTTTTCTCTTCTTGCTCTTTCAGTACACTGGGTTAGGCAGTGTCTGGCCCACAGGCTTTGTGCGTTTGTGATCTGTTCTAGCCATTTTGCCCTTGAAGACATGTGAGTCAGGTATAAGGTAGATGATGAGGAAGAGTTTGCATATTCCCTAGCAACAGCATGACCTTGCCGCTTGTGTTAATCTGAATTTCTTGAGAGTATTCATGGGAGAACACTGCCCTCTTGCATTAGACAAAAAGCTAAAAGTATAGCCAGCAGCATCTCTTCTGAGATGCCCTTGGGGACATTAGTTAGAAATGCATTCCTATCACTTGCCTTTACACTGGAAGATTCTGTTTGAGGGAACTTCTGTTCTGACATGTATCTTCTCTCACGGAAGGTAAACCCCTTTCTTCCATATCATGGTTATGTCCCCTTTGTCACAATATATTGTCAGCTGTTATCGTTCTAATGAATATTGCCTCTTCAGCTCCATACCTCCCTCTGTTGGATATTCTGTGGACCTTGAGATTAGGCCAGGCATGTCCAAACTTCGGCCCTCCTGATGTTTTGGACCACAACTCCCAGAATTCCAAGCCTGTATTTCCAGTAGCAAAGGCCTGTGGGAGTTGTGATCCAAAACATCTGGAGGGCCGAAGTTTGGACATGCCTGGATTAGGCCCTTCCAGGTTAAAGGAAAAAATCCTTCTGTTTTGTATTAAATTACCATAGACAGATGTGTAGAATTTTCATTGTGGATTAAAAACTATAATTATAGTGAAGATAGAATCCAAAACACAGAATCTACGAAAAGGTTCAGTTGAAGAGAACCTGAACTGGACGAGGGAAGAGAAAACCTACCCTAGGACTTGGAATAGCAATCACTGTCCACTTAATGTGAAAGTCAGGGTGGTTGAGCTTTGGAAGGCTCTTGGATCGAGATAAGACTGTCCGGTTAATGACTGAATTACTTCGTTAGGAGAGGAAGGTCTCAATAGATAATGACAGGTAACTAGGTGACACATTTTGGTTACTAATCAATATTCTCCTTTGGTTGTCTTGTTTTAAGTTGTCATTGCCAGTTCCGTGTTTCCTGCACACAAGTTAAGAGTAGTGTATCCAGTTCAGTACTCTTGGCTGGTGTGTTCTGAATAGAAAAGTTACTCTCCTCTTTTCTGTAGAGTTGCTGCCTTGTTCTTTAGGAAGAAACCGCAAGCTTTATATGCTGTCTCACTTTGGCATTACTGTCCTGCTTCTTCCCCTGCTCCTCTTGCAGTCCCTGCATCGTGCCCGTAACCTATTTTCTGCCCGTTTGGCTTTTGCTGTTTGGTTGACCTTTATTTATGCTTGTTTGACCCAGACCCGAGAAGATAGGAAAGTAGAAGCCATCATGCATGTGTTTGAGAACCTGGAGAAAAGAAAGAGGAGGAAAGACCTGCCGTCCGATCGGAGCAGCACAGAGGCAGAAGTGGTGGTCACGGCAGAGGCCCCAGAGCCCGAGGAAGTAAAACCTGAGCCGAGTGAAGCAGAAGACAACAGTTCGGTCGTCAACGTCCCTGCGCCGAGTGCCCCCGCCGGTGTCAGCACCGTCGGGGTGAACACACGGCGGTCTTCGCAGGCTGGGGTAAGAGGAACGCCCAAACCATTCAGCTTCCAAACCTTGTGATTTTGGGAATAATAAGGAAAGTGTTGCTGTGGGGGTTGGAGGATCTGTTACTCCTGGCAGTCAGAATAGTAGCATATTCAGCGAAAGTGTAACAGCTCACATTGTTCTTGTGAAATTTCCTTTTGCTGTGTTGGTGAACCTCTGGCACGGGTGCCAAAGGTGGCACTCAGAGTCCTTTCTGTAGGCACCCGACACCGTCTCTTCACAGCCAGCTGTATTTAGATTAAATTTCTGTATGGGCACTTTGCAAAAAAAAAATTCAGTGGGTTCTGAATGGCAGTTGGGCACTCGATCTCTAAAAAGTTTGCCATCACTGTCCTAGACAGTTTCCTATCTGCTCCCCCCCCCCGGTACTGCAGTAATAGTGATACAGTTAGTTTTCCCAGACCTGGCGTAAGGTGTGAAACATTGGGGTTAATTGGCCTACTGACAGAGACTGGTCACCTTGTTGCAAAATTTAAGTTGTTACCTATACAAGGTAGGAGTCAGAACAGCTGTTCACGCAAGCATTCCTTTGTCCTGATTCTTTTAGACAAGAGTCCTTCCATACTTTTGCCAGGACCCAAATGTATGTGCATTCCCAGCATGGTGTAATGCAGTGGTTCTCAACCTGTGGGTCCCTAGATATTTCTGGACTGCAACTCCCAGAAGCCTCCACCACTCGCTGTACTGGAAGGGGTTTCTAGGAGTTGCAGTCCAGGAACATCTGGGGACCCACAGGTTGAGAACCACTGGTGTAGTTAGTGGATAAAGCTCTCGAGTAGGATTCTGGAGAAGGGGGTTTGAATCCCCACTCTACCACGGAAGCTCACTAGGGACACTGAACTGGTAAAATTCCTCCTTAAATATCTCACATATCTTGAAAGTCCAGTTAGGGTTCGCTGTAAGCTGGTTCTGACTTGATGGCACAGAAAACACACACTCACAAAATGTCTGTAGCCGTTGGCTGCTATGCTGGATATTCTTCAAAAGCAGTAACATTCTACAAAACAACAACAACACACAACCTTTTGCATTACAAGGCATGTCGAACATGCTTTTACCAGCAGCATTCTAGAGTTAGAGGCAATCCCTTGGTATGCCTCTGGCGAAATGCACAAAGCCAGCTCCCACCAAGCTGTTGCTGTTTGCCACGGGTAAATGGGTGAGGGGTAAGAGCTTTTTCTTTTTTTTCCTTTTAAACGATCCCACATCTTACCCCCAGGATTTGCATTGCAGGAGTCCACAGCGGAGAAACCCGTCTCCAAACCAGCACCCTCCAAACCAACTAGGCCACGGCCCAGAAGCCGTTTTTCCCGTTATCGGAGCAGTTCAGCCCAGCGACTGAGAAGGCAGAAGCAAGCCCTTTCCCAGCAGTCCGAACTCGCTCAGACAACTCCGGAGGAGGGGAACGGCACAAGCGTCGTAACTGCAGCAGAAGTCAGCAGTGTGGAAGGTCCAGGAGAAGGGAAGCCGCTGGTGGGTTCTGACCAGGCGGTGGCTGCAGCTGCAGGACCACAGGCCAGCCGGGTGGCACTCAAGTACCCCAAAACTAAAAAGGTAAATGGAGCAGAGGACGTGGCAACACATGTTTTCTTGGGATCCTTGGAAAGGGCTTGTTCTGGGCAGCTGGCATCATCTGCTAGCTAGTATTTCATTAAATTTCAATGAGAAACTAATAAAAGTGATAGTGCTGTGATTAACATTGCCGTGTTGGGTAAGAACTTCTGATCTGTGAAGCTCTCATTCATATTTCCCTGCCTTCTGCTTTTCTTATTTCTCTCTACATATGTAGTTTTGAGGAAATATTAATTAACTTTTGGCATAATATGGAAATGCTAGATTTGAGGTGTAGGGTAGAGGAAAGGGATATTCTATGCATAGATCAGATTCTAGTAGACCAATACTGGCACAGCGTAAGCCTACAAGATTTCAAGGAATACTGAATTGTTTACTTGGTATTCATATAGGTGAAGTGGTACTTGGTGTGTGTGTGTGTGTCTGTGTGCACGAGTGCATGTGTGTCTATAATAGTTGCAAATATGCAAGAATAAGTTTCCTCATTAGAACAAAAAGAAGCAAAAATAAAAATTAATTAGTGCATTTTTCTTTTGCTACACAAATTGCTCCTGCAGGAGTGATTGGGTTGAAATGGAATATGAATTCATAGCCAGCCAAAGCTGTTTCATGGTGGAAACTGTGTATTGATAATGTTACTGTCTTCTAATTTATTAAGCTAATAAGCAGATAAAATGAAAACAAATAAAATGACACATCTAATAAAAATTCAAACATCTAAGTTTTAAAATAGCAACAAGACAAAAACTTCTGCATAGACAGTTGTTCCCACCCCTGGTTCCATTTGGGAGTAAATGCCATAGGATATATGCTTGTGTAATCCCATTTCCTTTTCAGAATTGTATGGACTTGTGTATTGAGCTTCCCTTTTATTGAAACAAAATCAATCAATGCAGTTTATTGTTCACTAAATTCTCCAAGCATTTGAAAGCGGATAGGTCAAGAATAGAAATGGGCCCAAACTGCTGCTTTGCACACACATTTCTTTAAAGAACTTAGGTGGGCACGAACTGCTGGTTTGGTTCAGTTCATTTCCCAGCCAAACAGCTAACACACAGTTTGGTGGCCTACCCCCTCCAGCGGGCACCCACTTAGTGACAGCGCCCTGCTCTGCCTCCTTGGGGCGTTACCTCTGAGTGGGCACTCACCAGAGGGGCTGGGGCACGAAACCACAGACCAGCTGTTTGTCTGGGAAACGAACCATGCTGAACCAGAAGTTCATGCCCATCTGTAGTCAAGAAAAGTAAGTTATTTAACGAAATGTGTGTGTGTGTGTGTGTGTGTGTGTGTTTCCTATTTAACAAGAAACGAGCTCTTGAGTGGCTAGCAACCACTAATTGTAGTTGAGCATAATATGTGACATATAAGTCTTGAGGCAAGAAGGGAAAGGTTTGGATTAGCAGGCATTGTTGGTTTCAAGGCAGGTCGATGCTTTTCAGTTTGGAATCATAGTGTGCTATGGGGTCAAAAGTCAGTGGTAGAATTGAATGTGAAAATAATTTGGTGTGCAGTCCCATGCAAGGTGATCAGGTTTACGTTTCCCAGAGGTCATCACGAATCTGGACTTCAGGCTGTGTTTTGAATACTTTACATATGCAAAGTATTCAAAACGTGTACATTTCAGAAGATTGCAGGAAAACATTTTAATCAGGAAATATATTCATATAAGAATCTAAATATTTTAGAATTGCACAAAAATGTGAGAAAAAAGGGCTTGCAATCCCATGCCCTAGTAGTGGATTCACACGAGTCTTTTGGTTGTTAAAATCAGGACCTTGACAAGATTCAGCTCCACAGATTTGCCCATTCCCTGGCCAGTATTTTGTACACAATAGGCCACGCGTTTAAACACCGGCATTTCCAACTTAAAATACCCCATGCCTGAAATGTTGGGGTGATCTTGCCCATTCAGCGTAGATAGCACTGGGCTATGGCTGCTCTTCTTGTGTCTCTCTCCCTTTGTGTCTTTTCATATTTTTGTATCCTTCCCAGGTCCTCGGATAGTAAGACATATCTGTTCTTTCTTCCTCTAGTATCTAGTTACAGAGTGGCTTAATGACAAGGCGGAGAAGCAGGAGTGCCCCATCGAGTGTCCTTTACGGATCACCACGGATCCAACGGTGTTAGCTACAACTCTCAATATGTTGCCTGGCCTTGTCCACTCCCCACTTATTTGTACCACACCCAAACACTACATCCGTTTTGGCTCTCCGTTCACACCAGAAAGGCGAAGACGGCCTCTTCAGGTGGATGGAAACTACAGCTCATGTAAAAAGGTACGTCTGTCCTCGGCTCTGGTCCATTCATTTTAACCCACCCACCTGGAACAGCCCGCCCAACTTCTGTGCTTAGATCAATATGATTAGAGATGGGCACGAATCAAAAAAATGGCATTTCGTTTGTCGTTTGGAGGGTCCGTTTCGGTTCGGTTCCGTTTTTCGTGAATTTTTACCAAAAAAATCCTTTTCGTTTTTGTTTGTTTCGTTACCATTTCGTTACCATTTATTTCATTTTTTTGTGTGATTTTTTTTAGGATTTTAAGCAATTCACTCATATTGCAGTAACGGAAACGAAACACACAACAAAATTTCCGGTGTTTCTGTTCGTTTCGTTTCATTTTAGAGACAAAGTTCGTTTGTCGTTTCGTTACGTAACGAAACGAAAAAACAAAAACGGAAACGAAAAATTGTTCCTTTCGTGCCCATCTCTAAATATGATATACTTGGCTTTGAGCTCATCTTCGAGAAAGACCTGTCTAGATTTGTTTTCCTAAAAGTATTATAGGGTGTATTTTTTTGGTTTTTTTTTTAAATTATTTTTTGCTTCATTTTATTTTCTAGGCTGTAATAGTATGTGGCTCTATAGCATATTTTTTTCATCTATTAGATGACCCCCATGTATAAGACCACCCCCACTTTTCCAACCCAAAAATATAGTTTTGCAATCATGCAGCTATCTCCTCTGCTTACTTCTGTGTATAAGACGGCCCTTGATTTTTAGTCTAACAATTTTAGCCGAAATATATATTCTTATACACACAAAAACACTGTATTTCAATATAGACTACCTGATCTGTTCTGCTTGTTCTGTTTCCCATAGTTTTGGTGAACAGTTTCTGATATTGCCTCAGATCATTTAAAAACATAAGCCTTTAGGCTAAAAGCACATATCTTTCTTCATTAGTTTACTTATGAATAAACTATGTACTGGGTGTGAATAAACTCTAAAATCCATCTTTTCTTCAAAGCAATTGAAATGTGATTCAGTTTAAAAACAGATGCAGCCACAGAGACATCTAAATTGGTACACTGAAAACCCATATTTTTATATTAAAAATTTGAGTAGCTGAATCACTCTTGGATAAACTTAAATACATTTGTGGTATTTCCTGATCAGGCGACCAGAAATGAAATGAAATACTGTTTTGTTTTCCATTTCTGCATCATCAAGCTTGTAGACAAAGGAGAGAGAAAAAGCTCTGGAGCTTTGTATGTCCTGATATTAAGTGTATTTGTAATTTGTAAAAAGTGACCTCTCAGAGGGACATAACCTGGTTTGAAATAAAGACACCAGAAGAATTTAGTAATCAAGAGAGAGAGAGAGAGAGACTGAAAAGTTTTTTTTTTTTTTTGCTTTATATTGTTTTCTAGCTTGTAACAATGTATGCTTAAATGTTTATTTTGGTGTATTTATTCTACTGTGGAGATAATGCCTTATCTGATGGGACTGCCTAAAGCATCTTGAATTCGTATTTTATAAATCTTTATATGCAGGGTTGGCAGGCAGATACCTAGAAGAATGAGCTGTGAATAATTGTCCAGAGTTTCTAGCCTTAGCAACCATGTGGGTGTAAACCTATTTAAATTATTTAAAATATTTCCATCCTTCCTTTCCCCCTGAAAAGACCCAGCAGTGAAAATTAATGGCAATATAATCCTTCCAGTGAATCAATAGATTGCAAATAATTTGGGCTCCTCCAGTCACGAAAATAGATCTTGTAAGATGATGACGTTTGTTTAATAAACTAATATTTTGGTAACTTGCTTCAATTCTGTAATATAGAGGAAATAAAAGGATTGAGTAAGGCGGAAAAAAATGCTGGGAGATAAGAGATCATTGCAGATCTTGTTTCTGTCTTCTGGAATGACTTCAGGATTTTGTTGGACACCAATTTCCAGAATTCCCCAGGAATTCCCATAAGACTTTTGGGAGAGGCAGCCCAAGTGCTGAAGTTTACAGAGTAGCTTTCCATATGTGCACGCGTGCCTTCACCACCACAGTCCTTTCCAAAGGAAGGTGACTGCTTCTGTACTCCCTGGGAGTTGCAAGGCTTCATGGGAGTCGCAGAGCTTCATGGGAAGGGTAGTTCTTGGAGGCATCGTGGCCAGTGGAAACTCCTCTTCCTGTGAAACTGTGTGGCTGCCAGGGAGCACCAGGGCAGTTCCCTTCTTTTTCAAAGGAGAAGCATTACCTACATTTCCCTTTCACAGGAAAGAAGGTTTCTAGTTCTTATGGCTAGGAAGACAGATTTGATAACATACATCAGTGGCTTAGGGTTCAGCGTGCAATGGTCACCATTCACTTTTTCCATTCCTCCTAATTAGGATCTCCTGCTCACAAGTCTCTTGCTTTCTTCATTCCTCCTTATTTTTTTTCTCTCACATCATACTCTAGCTTTTCATTCGAAATATAGATTCATCCCAATTCGAGATTGGCACAAGCCTCGATTTGGAGGTTTGTGCCAGTAGTTCATATGCCCAGCACCATGGGTGCCTTGCTTTCCTGTCCACTGCCTCCCTGACCTGTGACTCACTTACCTGTCAGTGTGTGCTCCTCTCGTTCTCCTCTTTGGCTCTTGGGCCAGTCTCCAGCCGGAGCACAGGTTTGCTTCTTCTGCTTCCTTGTCGGAGTGGGCGGTCAGCCAAGAGGGAAGCCCGGGCTCGTGCAAGAGACTGGCCAAGCAGACAGGGAGGAGGAGGAGGAGAAGGAGGAGAGCATGTACCAGCTGGTGAGTGGGAGATCCAGCCAGGGAGGCAGGGAAAGGGCATGCAGAGCACCAGCGATGGCCTTGCATACAAACCAGCATGAACCTACTAACTGAGGGTTGTGCCCATCCCTAACGGCAGTGCATGTATATTGAGAAGTGTCTTGAGCCTACTTGCACATAAGGTTGGCGTCTCTTCGCCTGAAAAAAAAAAGTCAGTCGGCACTGACGGATCTGCAGGCAGACGGCTGGGTTTATTCTGTTGGATGTCTGTGGAAAACACTGGAAGACGGCATGTGCCTTGGGCGTGTTTTATCCTTCCAGCGCTGGATGAAGCAAGCTCTAGAAGAAGGAATGACTCAGACCCCTCCTGCTCCCCAAGAGAACAGAGCCCAGTGCCTGTACCAAACCAACGAGAGCGGCAGCACGTCTGGCAACGGCAAGGAAAATGCAGGTGGGTTGAGAAACGATCCCACCCTGGCGATGCCTTGGGGTTGGCTTCCTCCCCAATTGGAATTCCAGAGGGTGTGTCTCAAGGAATAAGAACAACAAAAATAAGGAAAGCCGCTTTTGTGATCTGTTTCATTCCGTTCATCCGATAAGTAGACCGGATAGAAAAGTCTTGCTAGCTGCAAGGCAAGTCAATGAGCAGTTAATAGCTGCAGGGACTGAACATAGATCCGGATCCCTTGCTGTTAGCAATTGACACCCATGTTGTGGTCGACGAGCGGTTAAGAGCCTCACCATCCCCACGGATGTGCGTGGCCAGAAGTGCCTGGCTCTGTTTTTCATCCCTGCTGTTGGGGGCGGGGGGGGGCCCCTCTTTATTTTTTATATGTGCAAACCACCACCAACCCAGTTGTGGTTCTTTTGTGACCACAACAAAATTGTTTGCGATGGGTACGTGGGGATTTCCCAGCCCTGCAAGGAGGTGGGCGGGCAGAGGAGGTGAGCGCCTGCGCCTTGGAGGGAACTTTGGCCTGGCCCTTCGTGACATAATGCCACCGTTCCCTTGTTAAACTATGGGGAAGAAATGCATGAGCGATGAGCAGCAGAAAGTGCATAGTCTTTATGAGGGAGATTCCCTTCCCAGATTGGCTGCTCATCCCCTTATCTCCCTTGGTGGTTGGGTTGGGCGGGGGGGGGGCTGTGCTTATTTTAATGGGGGGACCTGTGAAAAGGGGTCTTTTCCCCCCTTCCACCAACCTCAAAATGAAGAGAGTCTACACGTCTCCTTTGGTTCCTGAGGAAGGAGATGCCCAGTTTATTTCCAAGGAGAAAGCATACTGCATGGAGACCAGTGTAGTTAGCTTTTTTGAAAAAATCAATCCTTGCTGGGAAAGCAATTAGTTAAACAGTGGGCCTCTGTGGCTGAGGAGCCGCTCTGCAGCCCCTTGCCTCATATCTGAGAGCAAAGCAAAAACTTGAGTTTTAAAAATGGTAACTTTGCATCTGTCTTTGCAGAAGAAGAGGGTGGCGATGTATCCAAGTCAGGGATGAGTTTTCCAAGGACGCCAGACGAGGCCCTAGACAGTTTACAGATAACTGATTGTTCCACGAAGGTTAGAGGCATCTAAAGTGGACAAAGCACTAGTTCTGGGCAAGTTTATAATTCTGAGTGAGTCAGATTGTGCAAAAACAATGTTGAAGCCTGTCTATTTCTGCTAAAGGACTCCTCTCAAGTAGAGAAGGGAGGCCCCCTAAAATTCTCTGGTGACCCTGAAATGTTGGACGGCCAAGGATTTTGTTGTTAGTCAGATGAAATTTTCTTGCAAGATGTGATCAGAACTTGGAAGGTTGCTTTTCAGAAGTACGGTAAATGGTTGTAGTTACAGTTCTGAGGCCCTTCCGCTGATCCCAGCACTTGGCTACTGTTTTGATGACAGCTTCTAAGAAAAACCCTTCATTGCTATCCCTGAAGTAGCCACATAATTGTTTTCCTGCTTCTTGAGAGTAACTGAACAACTACTATTAGTTACTCTTTGAAAATCTTAATCCCATGAGTTCCTGGTCTGCCTACAGAACATAGTCTCCCCTTTTGTCTTATTGGCAGCCATTGAAGGAGTGAAGTTACCCCTTGTTGCCAAATCTGGAAGTTGCATCATGGCAACTGGACTCTTTTCTTAAGAGACTGAAACATTTCGTTGCTCATCCAAACAGCTTGGCCAGTCTGAGGGAAGCTAGTTGCGAGTCCTCCATTTTATAGTTCAGTTTGACCTCATGTCACCCTGGTCTGAAATAGGCTCAAAAGAAGAACAGTGGCTTGAATAGACTCATTAGGTGGCTCAATGGACAAAGGCCTAAGGTGCTGAAACGCATAAAGTATGGGTCGTTAGCTATGGCCTTGAATGGTGGAGGTGTGAAGTATTTTTGATTTGTCTTGGGATTGTTGGAACCACTGCCTGCTAAGCAGTGGTATCAGGCAGTGATTTCAACAATCCCCAGACAAATCAAAAATACAGTTGTACCTCGTAAGACGAACCCCCTATAAAACGAAAACCGTGAAAGATGAATGAAATTTCCGGGAATACGAAAAACTCGTAAGATGAATTTTTCCCCTATGGGATGCCATGTAAGATGAATAACAGTTGCAAAGTTTAAAAGAAAACTCAAAGGAAATTTCAAAAAATGCTCCCAGGATGCTTGGCAATGCTGTAGCAACCCTGTAGCAATGTACAGGTATTGAGTCCTCTTAAAAAATGCACACAGGATGCATTGCAACCTTGTGGCAATAAATTATTTTTTTAAAAAGCACTCAGGACTCATTGCGACCCAGTGACTTGTGGTTAGCAATCTTTGGAATGGGTGGAATGTTTATTCTTGATTTTGGATGTTTGGAATGCTTATTTTTCATTAATAATGTTTTTGCACAGTGCTTATGTCTTTAAAGTGCACTTTATAAAGAGTTTTTTAACCAAAAAAAAAGGTGTTTCTGTCATTTTTCTAGGCTTTTGAACGAATTAATTGGTTTCCCATTCATTCCTACGGGAAAATTACGTTTTGTAAGATGAATTGTCCTGTAGAATGAGTTAAATTCCCAACACTCTCCCACTGTTCATTTCACAGTTAGGTTGGGGCTACTGTGGCCTCATAGTCAGGGTTATGGGGGAAAAGGATGGGAACCTTTCCCCCCTGATATAATACTACAACCTTTAGTTTTTGATGATCAGAGGACAGCTCTGTTTTATGCAGGTGGGGAGTTCTCAATAGAATGTGAACTAATTAGAATTCCCGCTAGATCAGGCATGTCCAAAGTCAGGCCCGGGGGCCAAATGTGGCCCGTTTTCAAATTTCAAGTGGCCCGCGGCCTCTTCTCCCCACCAGCTCAGACTATCATGCATCACCTGCCAGGTTTTCCGGTTTGCCTGCCGTCTCTGCCTCTGTCCACCACCTGCCCAGCCTACCCACCCCATTGCTGCAGCGTTCTCCCTGCCTCCTTGCATGTTATAGAGATTTATCCAAAGTCTGGCCCAGGGGGCCAAATGCAGCTGAATGGTCAACCCCCACAACATTTTCACCTTGCCACGTCTGGCCCTCCTTGCAAAAAGTTTGGACATCCCTGCTCTAGATATCCTCTTAACCCATGTAAGTAGCTGGCTATCATTGCTGGAATAGAAATCTTGCAAAGGATCTAATGCTATGAGTGGGGGACCAATTGCATGGCTCTTTCCTGCAAAAATCCTTCTGCGCTTCAGTGCAGTGGCTGCGAAAGAGCCGCCATCTTGAACTGGTTGTTGGGTACTTGTTTATATCTTTGCCATGTTTCCTAAATGGAGTGCAAGGGAAATGCAGCACTGCTCAACTCAGGAGGTCAGGGGAAAACAAAGGAAGCCTAACAGGGTGTGAAATGAGGAGAGACTGGCTCCGCAAGACTTAAGATCCCATTCTTCTTGGCAAGACGTGTGCTGCTGCTTTTGAATTGGTGCAGATTTGGACGTGAAGCAGAGACCTATACTCAGGACAGTGGACAAGGGCAGTGGACGAATACATCTCACCTTGAGGTTTTCTTTCCTATTGGTCCAACCATAGCGTAGCCTTAATTGGTTGCTTTCAGTGTGAATGCATTTCTAATTCCAGCACTTACGTTCAGCCCTGAAATGGACCTTGCTTGTAACTTGTGAAGATGTTTTGCCACTAAAATATAGAGCAATGGTTAAATGGCTGTACTGCAGCTAAAACTGGGCTCATGACGTGGGGTTCAGTCCCAGGTACAGTGACCCCTTGCCTCTCATGGGGGTTAGGGACCCGACCTGACCTGTGATAATTGAAAATCCACGATATGCGGATGCAAGTCAGGTCGGGCCTGGGGGGCCCTAGCTGGGGTCGCTTGTGCTTACCCCCAGCCTGGCGCTGCCCCGAACAGGCCTGCCTTCTGGGGCCCCCAAAAGGGCCTCCCTGCAAACCGGAAGTGATTCTGCATAGCCAAAAATCATTTCTGAGGCCTCCGACAGGCCTAGAAAGGCCCTTGGAGGCCTCAGAAATGATTTTCTGCAAACCGGAAGTGATTTCTGGTAAACCGGAAGTCTTCCAGAAGGCCGGTGAAGGCCTCACAGGCCTGTTTGGGGCAGCGCCAGTCCTGGGGTAAGTACGGGAGGCTTGAAACAGGCCTCCCCCCCCTTACCCCAGGGGACCTTTTTTCATATACTGCGGTCCCCACGATATAATGGGACCTCAGTATATGAACTGTGAACAGGCGGCGGAACCACTATAGCCGTTCAAGGTTCACTCAGCCCTCCATCCTTCCGAGGCTGATAAAATTAGTACCCAGCTTGCAGGGTGTGGGGGGCAATGTGCAGCCTGCGTAATTGTATTGTAAACCACCCAGAGAGTGCTTCAAATGCTATGGGGCAGCATATAAACAGAACACTTTTTTTTCCTTTGCTTTTGCGGGGGCATTTCTCTTTTTTCTAGAGTTTGTCATGTGAGTCAAGGAGACGTCAGTGCGTAGCACTAGGATGTTAGGAATGTGTAGAAACAGGGAAGAAAAAAAATGTGGCATAATTTCCCTGTGTGCCACCCGGAGGAGGGGCGAGAAGGGGCTCTTAAAGTGAAAGCACGAGGGAGGGAAGGGTGATATTGCAGAGGCGGCGTGCTTGCAGACCATAAACTCCATGTTCCCCATTTCCTGCCATGGCAAGAGCAGATCTTGGGGCCCAATGAGGATTTTTATCCTGGAGGGTCACGACCTGGATTCCACGTTGCCTTTCAGATTTGCTCAGCCCCCTGAAGAAGTGGAAGTCTCGCTATTTGATGGAACAGAGCATTAACAAACTGCTGAGGCCGCTGTCTCCCGCCACACCCCCACTTCCTGGCCCCTCCTTGAGCCCACCTCTCGCCACCCCCTCCTCCTCATCTGCGCCAGGAGAGGAGGAAGGCCGCGGTAGCTGCGGGGTGATCTTCTCACCCATCCCCTCCTTGGCGGCTAGCCGTTGCAATACTCCACTACAGTTCGAGGTAAGTCGGGACTGGAAGTGAGCGAGGGCAGCTCTCTCTGTTGGCTTGGGGGTATGGGAATTATAAGGGGGTCCAGCTAGACTTCAGAGGTGTCTTTTGTTTTTTGTTTTTAAAGTAATATTCCCTCCTGCCGTCAGGGAATCAGGCACTAGCGATCTGGAGTCCCCCTTTCCCCTTTATTCTCCCCAAAACGTAAATAGATGCAAGAGTGTGCAGGAAGGCGCAGGTCGCCCGAGGCACTACTGCTTCCCCTCCTGTTCTCTGCACCCTTACCTGTACATGCCTTTTCCTCTACCAGTCCCCCTGTAGCATTCATGATTTGTTGCTGATTTCTAGAACGCTTCTCTTCTGCATGTACCCCCCCCCCTTAGCCAAACCCTATGCTTTGGGAAACCCTCAGGTTTTATTGTCTGTCCAGATTTTCCCCATCTGCATGACGCTGGCTTCATTTCATCTGGCTATGTTTCCATTCTCCCTGACAGCTCTTTGGCTCCCTTGTTCAAAGCTTCTGTCAACCTTGAGGCTAGAAGGCTGCTATGAAAAGGGGCATGCCACGTTGTTCACCACCCCACCGCACCCCCATGCGTGACCAGTTGCATGGTAGTTGTGAGATCAATAACTGATAGACCCCACTACAAAAATCCAGCAGCTG
Organism: Phrynocephalus versicolor; assembly: GCA_023846285.1. Lineage (NCBI taxonomy): Eukaryota > Metazoa > Chordata > Lepidosauria > Squamata > Agamidae > Phrynocephalus > Phrynocephalus versicolor. The sequence goes on from JAHTLZ010000015.1 coordinate 2,043,418, forward strand.
CTTCCACAATTATTGTTGTGGGGACAGTTTTCAGTCCACAGGATCCTGACCTTAGAGTGCAAGGGATGGACAACTTTCGGTAGTGGTGATTGTGATCTCAATTGTTGTCGTTTCCCACAAAATGTCCAGGTGATAGTGGGCCTACATTTGGAAGCATTCCCTTCCACTTCTTTGTTGTGTCCTGTCTGTGCACTTGGGGTGGAGAGAATTTCAGCCAGCATTCACTTCTGGAAAGCATGGGGGGGGGGGGCAATCCCTCTGTTGGCCATTTCTGCCCTTCTCAGAGCCCTGTTCAAAATGAATGTTCTGGTGCCAGTTTGATCAGTGATGATCAGAATTTGTTGGCATGGTGACCCACTGCCATTTTGAAGAATCCTTGGCATAGTTAATATGGGCTCATGATCCGGTAGGGGAGGATGGCTCATAAGAACATAAGAACATAAGAAGAGCCATGCTGGATCAGGCCAAAGGCCCATCAAGTCCAGCTTCCTGTATCTCACAGTGGCCCCACCAGATGCGTTTGGGAGCGCATGAGACTAGATATCTGTCTCCTGATACCACTGTCCTGCATCTGGCCCTTGAAGTACCCCGGTTTTAAGCCTGGAGATTCCACATCTCCATCATGGTTTGTAACCTGTGATGGACTTTTCCTCCAGGAATCTGTCCAATCCCCTTTTGAAGGCATCCAGGCCAGATGCCATCACCACATCCTGTGGCAGGGAGTTCCATAGACTCATGTTGCAAGATTTGATTTTGACCTTAGGTTATGTGCCCTCTGCACTGAAAATCTGCACCAAGACAGTCCCAGACTATGTGGCCCTGGAAGCTAAATTCTGTGACCTCTAAATGACAAATGTCACGAAACGTTGGCGTAATTTCGCCAAGTTTCCTTAAGTTTGACATGGTTCCTTTTTTTCGGTGACTTTGTAAGGTTGCAAAAACCTGTGGAGAAGAACCGCAAGGCACCAGATAGTACCTTATCACTCTGTGAATTCATCTCTTTGCCTGCTTGACCTCTTCCAGTTCACATCCATGTGGAGCTGGAGAGTTGACTCTTGGGGTTACAGGAAATAGACGGTTGATGGTCTTAACGTCAGAGGCTGTAACTATACTACACTAGTCCCCTTAACTGCACTAGTCTATTATGGGATGGATGCTTGGGATTTTTGCCAAGAATTTGAATCTCGAAGTTGGGTGTTGGTCCCAATTCGTGCTCCTGATTTGGAGATCAGGCTTGAAAGCTTCCCCTTCCTTGTAAGAAAATCATCTTCTGTTGCCACTGCTGCTGCCACTGCCACGTGTGGCCCAGTCTCTTGCCTAACTAACTCTTCCCCTGCCTCGTCTTCTGTCTTGTGTTGGGAAAAGATCTTGAAGTGTGTTAGATTCCCTCCTCACCTCCGGTTCTCCCTTGAGGCTTTTCTTGTTCCCTTACTTCCACTCGTGCCTTCTGCCAGCAGTCTTTCCGAAGTTCAAGAAGATAAATAACAAATCCTAAGCAATCTGGATGAAAATTAAAATAGATTTAAAAAAAAAAGACCAGCCATGATCATAAAATGATAAATACTTCAATGAACATGAGTGCAGTTTGTGCAGATGTGAAATCTGTAATCCCCCCAAAGCCCATATCAATGGTTTTGCCTGATACTAAACACTCATGTCCTACTCAGCTGCTATTTTGATGTTCAAGAAAACATTTCACTGCCCCGTATTGTTCCAAGTGGCACTTTTTATTGATACAGCTGAGAAAGGGTCCTTCTCCAGCCCTTTATCACAGTGGTCCCCAGTTATCTTACAATGAAATGCTAAAAAGTTTAAATTTGACCTTTGGCTCAACCAGATTTGAAGAAAGACTTCCAAAGTAGCTGTCTTAGTGGATAGGAATTAAGATTACAGTAGCATCCGCTTGGTGAGAGGAGGAGCCCTTTTTGAACTGGATCTGCTTGAATAAGCTTGGAGAGGGTCCCGAAGGAGAAATACTGTTTGTTCCCTGAGGGGTTTTGTGGCCGTCCTGCAGAGTGACGGCTTCGCTGCAACACGTGAATCCTTGACCTCTTCAGTCCTGATAAGCTTAGACAGGGGCATCTGTCCTGAGGTAATCCATAAGTTGAGACGTGGCAACTGGACTTCTTTCCCTGCGAGATTGAAGCATTTCGGTACCCAGTCTAAGGAAAGTTGCTGCAAGGCCTCCAATTTATAGTCCACTTGGTTTCATGCTCCCCCCCCCCCGGTCTGAATAGGCTTGTTAGGTGGACCATAGCCTGAATAGACTAATTAGATGTACAACGGCCTAAATTGGAGTCCTTGTACCAGCTTCCCTTAGACTAACCAAGCTACTTGGATGAAGTAGTGAAACATTTCGATCTCACAAGAAAAAGAAGTCCGGTTGCCATGACTCAGCTTCCGGATAACTTCACCTGGATGACTGAGAATCTTCACAGACACCCTGAGGTAATGAAAGGGGGAATTAGCTAGCTCTGTGTTGTCCTGCTGCTTGCACCTTTGTTTGGAAGATTTCAAGCAGACAGTGGCTGAAATCCTCTTGCACACAGTCCCAGATGTTCAGCAGCAGTGAGGGCCTCGTGGGTAGCAAATTGCCACTCATTGAAGGTGATTTCAGGATACACTCAACTTGCAGACTTGGGTCAGGCGCGATTTGCTGTTGAGGGCAGTGTTACACAGATGGAGCTGCACCGCAGAGTTTTAGCCCGGGTTTTCTCATGGCTACCTTAGAGATAGATAATACTTCATACCGTGCAAACATTCTGGAATGCATCAGGAGAACGAGAAGCCTAGGCCAGAGCCAAGGCCGAACAGGTTGCTTGATGAAAGCAGACAATGCCAGTCCAACTCATCCAGAATGACTGTTCTTTATGGGTGCTTCCACTGACATGGTCTGCTTGCATGAACCAATTGTTTTATGCCTTGGCTCTGGCCAAGGCTTCTACCATTCCAGGTGTTCCCTCCGTACAAGGCCAAGCCAGCGGCCCCCATAAGCCAGCCCTACTGTGCAGTGTAAGCTCTTCGCCCACAGCCTGCCTCAGGGAGCGAGGAAAGGAGTCCTGGGACTGCAGACATTGGGAAGAATCTTACATTTGTGGAGAAGAGGTTCACGTCCGTGGGGCTTTAATGGCTCAGACAAGTAGTAGTCCCGTTTTTGTGCCAATCAATAGACCCATGTTTAGGCAGCAACCACTTAATAATAAGACCAAGGAAAGACTTAATAATCCTCGCCAGCCATGCCCCTGTATTCCTTTCACCCCCACAGGCAGGAGCGCCAGGAGCAGGAAAGCGTAGGTAGAAGGATTTCCCCCTGCCTTCCTGTCCTGCTTGTCGGCCTCCTGTTAGCCACAACGGGAACAGAAGGCTAACCTATAAATAGGTCCGATCAAGCAGGGCTCTTATGTTTGCCCAGCCACACTATCTACGAATTAAAGGGAAGAGTGCTTTTTGAGGTGGACGATGGCATTAATGGAGCCTAGTTGGCAGGCGGCTCTTTCCCATGGCATGCCTGGGCAACCGTCACAAGCCCAAACGGGTCCAGGTCATAAGCCGCAGGACCGCTTCTGTACTATTCGCAGACACGAGTCCTACATTTGTAGCTTGAGATGCGATAACTCTTCTGCTGTCTTTCTGCTTCTCTTAGCCTTCAGGGTCCTGTAGCATCATCCTCAGAAAATCCATGTAACAGGTTTTAGTTCCCCTCACTGCAGAGGCCATCCCCAGGGGAGTAGTCTTTGTTTTGTTTTGTTTTGTTTTGTTTTTTTGTGTGTTTTTCAGAATAGTTGTGGCTAACCTCTAAGCTTGGTTGTTGGTATTTTTTTACTTTATTTTGCTTCTTGACTTGTAAAAATTAGATGAATAACAAGTTGCTTTTCCCTCCTAGAACGTATCTTCCCCTGAGAGTTCCCCTGCGCATAGGCCCGAGTCCCTGTCACCCGAGGTAGTTATCACACCATCTCAATTGGAGGTGGAGAGTGTGTGTAGTTTGTGTGGTTTGGGAGTGTGTCAGAGCACGTGTGTACAAGTGTGTGTGTCTCTGTGTGTTTGTGTACGTATGCACTTGCTGGAAGAGGTAGTGGAGGAGGGGGAGCTGTGGAGGAGAAGAGGGTGGGGCGGAAGGGGCCAGTCAAGCAGAGAGAGGGGGGGGGGGAGACGCCAAGCTTGCCTGTTCAGTCTTCTCAAGTAGCCTCCCCTTGGGAGCAGCGAGGAAGGAGAGGAAACACCAAGACACACACACACACACACACTCCTGGACCAGGAGCCACGTAAGTGTTGGACAAGGCTCCTCAGATGGTGGCATAGGCTGTATCTCCCGGCCACAGTAGCTTCTTGTTCAGTTACACCACACGAGAACATAAGGAGAGCCATGCTGGATCAGGCCAAAGGCCCATCTCACAGTGGCCTCACCAAATGTGTCTGGGAGCGACCGAGACTAGATATCTGTCTCCTGATACCACTCCCCTGCATCCGGCCTTTGAAGTACCCTGGTTTTAAGCCTGGAGATTACACATCTCCACCATGGCTTGTAACCCTCCAGGAATCTGCCCGGTCCCCTTTTGAAGGCATCCAGGCCAGATGCCATCACCACATCCTGTGGCTCAGAGTTCCACAGACTAACAATACGCTGGGTAAAAAAAAAATCTTTTTTTCTTTTGTCTGTTCTCACTCTCCCAACCTTTAGTTTGTGCATGGAGAGTGTCTGACGTCTTTTCTGCACCCACGCCCAAAAATCCAAGTCCCCCCCCACCCAAAAAATTCACCCCCAAAACCAAACCCTTTCTGGGGTTGGGGCTGAGTTTTTAAGCCTCGTAGCAAGCAAGGAGCAATTGGACTTTAAGAAGACACTGTTAGAAATGTAAGGCTCTTGATTCAAGTGTTGCTTCCCAATCCCTCTGCTTGTGGATTTAGCCTGTTTTTCAATGATGATCTCAAAGGCCACCTCCTCCATAGTTGCTGCTGGAAAGCAGCCGGGGAACCCCGTGGGAAGGAAGGCATAAAGTCCAAAAGGAAAGGGAGAGGTGAAGGGAGGCCATTCACACTGCTGACGCCCCAGAGGCATTTTCCAGGACGTTGCTTCCCCTGCCAAGTCAGTGATGCCTCGCAATCAAGAGGTGTGAAACTTTATTTCTTGCACGTTGCTCTTGATCTCCTCAAAAAGGAACCCAAAGCAGCTTACAAATCTCCCTTTCCTGAAATTCAGTCCAAAGCGGGTACGTGATCATATATCTGCCCAGAGTTCCCTTTGGGGAAAATTGGTCGCGGTATACAAATGCAAAAATAAATATATATAATAAATAAATTGGAAAAGACTGAATGTGCCAGAGGTGTACTAAGTGGGGAAAGAGCACAGTCATCACTATCAAGTATACTTTGTCTTTATATATTTGTAGGGCAGGAAAAGCACCTGTGCTGCCATTTGTGCCACACAGACCGATCTGGATCGTTCCTAGAGGCTGAGGTGTAGCCTTAACTTTTGTAGCCTGGGCTGTCCTTTGAGCCGTTCTGAAACTGCAGCCAGTCTCAAATACGGCTTCCAAGGTGATTGATTGTATCTAGGCCCTGTGACCCTACTCAGTAGCTGCTTTCAGCAGTGGCACCTGCTCACCACCTGTTTCTAGCTGAATTTGATCTGCTGGTTTTAACATTCAAGGCTTGGGCCCTACATTGCCTTGACCTTTTTTAAATTTTATATATTTATTTAAACATCTATATATCGCCAGTCTTCCAAAAGGAACTCTGGATGGTTTACAATAATCATAAAATATAAAATATTAAGTACTAAAAATAAACAGATAACTAAAAAAGACTAAATGAAAAAGCTAGGGATAGGCATTTCATTTCAGAACCTATAGGTTACAAAATGAACAACACAAACCCAGGTGGTCCTCAGAACCAGCTGATACACGCAGATCCAATTGTTTTACCTTTCTCTGTCTCGCACAGGATTAAAATCCAACGAGGAAGCACGCTGCGACGTCATCTTTCCTGCTTCGTGCTGCTGGCCAATCAGAGAGGGAGGCGGGATGATGCCTGTCCCTGCACAGCTCCTGATTGGCCAGCATCACAGATCTAGCACAGATGACATCACAGCACCTTCCTCGTTGGATTTTAACCCTGCGCAAGACAGAGAAAGGTAAAGCAGTTGGGTCTGCATGTATCTGCCGGTTCCGAGGACCACCTGGGCTCGCGTGATTCGTTTTGTAACCTACTGGTTCCGAAACAAAATGCCCATCCATAGAAAATACTTTTTTGTCGTTCTTCAGATGTTGTTGGTCTCCCAACTCTTCCTCCCCATTAGCTCTCTAGGTGAAGCCACTTGGAGTTGAGAAACATCTGAAAGGCAGCCTGGGGGCCACCCCCTTGAAGGACCCCAGCCTAGAGCTAACAACGGCATCCCAGCTGCCCAAGATCCTCCAGAAGAGGCACCTCCCATGCCTTGCATCTTGTCCACTTGGTGCCAGGCCAAGTTCTTTTTATTCATCCACCCCTTTAAAAACCCATCTTTACACGGATGCGTGAAGATTTTATGGGGCTCGCATTTCATTTTTCCATGGTCGGAGGTGTGTTTTTTTAATTGGTTCCTTTTCCCCCCCCATTGGTGTATTTTGTGTTACCATGTCAGTTCTGGAAGCCACAATGAGAACACAGGCTGATGGGGGGAAGACATATAAAACGGACTCATGAGTATCAAGTAATAAAGGGTGGTATAAGGTACAAAGCCACCCCTGAGTTTCTGCTTTCAAGCCTCCACGGCTACGGACAGCAGGCCTAGGAAGCCGCTTTCTGCAAGTCCGCCGAGCCCAGGATTGTCATCGCTGACTGGCAGCGGTGCTCCCCAATCGCAGGCAGGGAGTTTTGGCTGGCCCTCCTTGGGATGACGACGGGGGCTGAGAAGGGGGCCTTCTGTATGCAGGGCACATGTCCCCTCCCACTCCGTCATGGTTGCTGCACTTCTAAGCCACCTGCACTTGATCAAGAAGGGGGAACCAGCTCCGGGTCAGAGAACCTAGGCATCTGCTCTAGGCTTACGTTCCATCCCCCTCCAGGCCACATTCCGCGCCACGCGTTAGAAAAGGTGGTGTGTGCTTCTTACATCTCCTCTTAAGACAGGCATGTCCCTCCAGATGTTTTGGGCCACAACTCCCACAGTCCTTTGCCATTGGAAACACAGGCTTGGAATTCTTGGAGTTGTGGTCCAAAACCTCAGGAGGGCCGAAGTTTGGACATGCCTGTCTTAAGAGAAGAGGAATGCTGGGAGGCGAGGAGAGAGGTGTGTGCCTGTGCTGTGTGGCTGCGAGAGCTTTAACTGTGGCCCGACTGGTTGGTGAGAGCATTCCGGATGCGTGCGGTGTCCTCGCTTGCTTGGGTCTTTTTGTTGATTCTTCACCTTTTATTGAAATGGTTGTGAGATGATATGTGAACTTGGGGGCCTTGGCGGGGGAGGAGGAGGAGGAGGGGTGGAACCAGAGCAAGGCTTACATGAGCGCCAGGCTCTCTGCCCAGGTTGGGGTGGGGCGGGAGGGTTGCCAATGTATTTTGTCTCCAGAAAGCCTGCAGCCTCGGCGAGGAGAGCCCCTGGGTAGGCTGGCAGAACAGACAGAAGGGAGAGCCAAGAGAAACTGGCCAGAGAGGGCTGCAGTGCGTTAGGCCCAACTAGTGGGGCAAGCAGTGGGTGCTCGCCAGAGAACAAGGGGGAACCCATTCCAACTTAAATCTTTCTCTCTTGTCTGCCCTTTCTCCCCCTGGCTCTCTGTCCTCGCCCGTATCTCCTTTCCCTTCCCTGCCTTCCCAATGCCCTGGTGCTGGCCCTTCTAGCTCTGCGTCAGAACAGACCACGACGTGCCCAAGGCGGGACTGGCAGACGCCAGCGCCAGCAGCTGCCCCGAGAGACCGTCGCTGCTCCCTCCCGGCCCGGCCGACCCTACCTCCCAGCCCTCAGAGACCAGCTTCCCAGGGAGGAGCGGAGAAGCCCAGGCGCTGCTCCAGAGTTCTGAGCAGGCTTCGCGGACCGAGTTTAACTTGATGTATGCCTTCTCCCCTTTGAACGCAATGCCCCGGGCGGAGGCCTTGCTGCGGGAATCTCCGCTGTTAGCCGACGGGAAGCCCCTGAACCCCGAGCGGGGCGGTTGCGGATCTCCTGCGGAAGGATACTTCGGCAGGCACGAGCCGGTGCTGCTGAAAGAAGTGGTGCACGGATCCCTGGCCCCTTGCGGAGAGCAAAGTTGTGAAGGGTCGAAGTCCACCCCGCAGAATCCTCCCCAGAGGAAAAAGGCAAGTTCATGGGCTTGGATGAAAAAACCCAAGGAGAAATGGGACGAGGGAGGCCCACCAGAGAAAAAGAGGCGCTCAGAGGGCATGAGCAGGGCATTGGGCATATGGTGTTGGGGTGGTGGCATTGCTGTAGACTGAAGGATGCAGCTTGGAGGCAGCTACAGGAAACCCACCCCTCGTCCCTTTCCCACCGGGTAGTAGGAAAAACAGCTGGAGCAGCTGTCAGAGGCGGGGATAACAGTGGACATATGGAGGCCTTTGGGTACAGAGTCCCAAAGGCATCCGAGGTTGCTCCCAAGGGAAATGATTGAGTTTTGCTCTCTTGGCTTCCTATCTTTCTGAGGAGTGCTGTTAGTTTGGCTGCACCTTGTTATCCAGCCTCACCCGGATCTGACTGGTACAGATTCTAGAGAGCCAGCCCCAATGACGGTGTCGGGGGAACAGATGCCTTCCTTGTGTAGCAGATGCAAAAAGACACGGATGCGTCAGGCATTTCACCCTTGAGAGAGGTGTTGTGATTAAGGAGGCGGGGGTGGGGGTGGGGGTGGTGGGGAGCAAGGGGCAATGTTTGTGCTCGGTGTGATGGAGGCCCTCTTTCAAACCCCTCCCCCCCGTAGGTGTCTCTGCTGGAGTATCGCAAGCGGAAGCAAGAAGCCAAGGAAGGGGTCGACCCTGCCCGATGTACAGGGACCCCGACCCGCCTGGGGAGCAGCTCCTCCGGGGCAGAGGTGGAGGCCGCCCTTGGGACGGGCTCAGGGGCCCGGACTCTCTCCTCGCCCCAACATGGCTTCTCTCCCTCACATTCCTCCCTGTCACATCTCGAGGAAGTCGTCCCACCCGAACCGAGAGGGACCACCCACTGCAAATCCCAGGACAGCCTCAGCAGTCGGTGGTGAGTGCTCGCCTTGACTTCCACCTTGGAGGCTGGAAAACGTACAACCCAGAGATGTGCACCAATCGCCAAAATGGTGTTTCGTTTCGTTTCGTTTTTATGGGTTTTTTTTACCGCCGACCAGCCCCACGGGTTGGTGCTTTTTACCCCTTTTTGTTTTTTTCCACCTAGAACCGACCAGCTGGCCCCCGGGTAGGCTGGTCGGCGCTTTTTCTTCTTCTTTTTTCTTTTTACGGAGCGCTGACCAGCTGACCCGTGGCGCTTGTCAAAATAAATAATAAACGGAACGAAATGAAAATTTCCGTTTCGTTTCATTTCGTTTTTAAAAAAAGGGGCACTTTGTTTTTTGTTTGTTTCTTTAACGAAATGAAAAACGAAACGAAAAAATTCATGTCATGCCCATCTCTAGTACAACCTTGGCGTCCTCTCCTTAGAGACCCTCCAGAAAAAAACATTCTGGATTATTCCCCTTGTGTTCTTTATGTTGTCGGTATAGCATCAGGAGGACCTGAGCACCTAAGTTGTGTCCTCATCTTTTCCCTCTTAGGAATTTACAAAGCAGCAAGACAGATATATTATGCAAACAAATGCCAGTTTCCTGGCTTAAAAAATTGTCCCAAGCAGAAAAGCAGAGCAGCTTGTGCTGCTTATATACCTCAAAGTGCTTAAAGCACTCTATGCAGTTTGTACTTTAATCATGCAGGTTACACATTGCACACACCACCACCCACCCACCACCACCATGAGCAAGGTACTCAATTTACTGACCTCAGAAGGAGGGAAGGCTGACTCAACCTCAAGCTGGCTACCTGCCCCTGCGATTGAACTCACTTTGTGAGCAGAGTCTTCACCACAGTAGTGCAATTTTAACCACATTATCTCGAGGCTCAGGAAAAAAAAAACTATATGATTTGTGTTCAACAACAAAGTCGCTTCCAATATGAGTGTCTAAGAGAAAAAAGAATAACCCGCCAAAGTACAGTAGCCCACTTAATTTTAATGTGAGCTTTCATAGATGACAAACTTCTTCTGTAGACATGCGGAGTACTGTATTTCAGCTCAGCCCCTGAGCCTAACGAGGTCTTTTTGAATTCAATTTGGATTTTATCTTACGTGCTTTAGGAGGTGGATTGTCATCCACAAAAGCTCATCTTTTCCACAAAATGCTGAAATCTTATTTTAATAGGTGCCACTAAACCTTTTTGGTGCTCAAACAGCCTAACACAGGGGTGCCCAAACTTTTTGTAAGGAGGGCCAGATTTGGTGGCTGAGAATGTGTCAGGGGCCGTTTGCTCCCCGACCCTGCCACCCCACTGCAAGCCCCACCCACTTTCTTTTAAAAAAACATGGGGGGAGGGAGGGGTGGGCCAGCCAGCTGCGGGCCACTCAGAATCGCCTGGCAGGCCGGATTTGGCCCCCCGGGCTGGACTTTGGGCAGGCCTGGCCTAACATGTCCGCATAGGAAATTCTTGCCTTAAAATCGTCTTGAGGAGCCAGACATGGTGAGACAGAGCTGCAGAATCCTTTGCCTTCTATAACTCCAAACCTACTCACTTGTATTACTGGAGAGTCTTTTTCAGCCCAAGAAAATATCCACCCAGAGACCACATTTATTCCTGATGTTCCAAGCAACCCTGATCCACCCTTGGCAGCAAAACTGGCAAAATATATATAGCCGATAGGCAGTGATTCAGAGGGAAGCCTCCGATATGGATACGGAGCAGCAGTTGTTAAGATCCTTGTGTGCCGGTCGCCCTCACCCCCCCCCCCATGACCATTGCTGTTCGTTGTCCCAGTAACGTGCAACGTTACGATGTGATTGCATTCTCTTCGTGTCTGAAAAATCATTCTGAGCTACTTTGAAGCAGCTCCTGCTCAGCCCTAGAGGTGAAAATGGTCTGTGGTTCAATAGGCATGCACACTGTTGACTGAGCATAAGGCTTAATGCAGGGGGGCCCAAACTTTTTGTAAGGAGGGCCAGATTTGGTGGCTGAGAATGTGTCAGGGGCCGGTTGCTCTCCAACCCTGCCACCCCACTGCAAGCTCCACCTACTGACCCATAAGCCCCACCCACTGACCCCTTGCAAGCCCACCCGCAGGATGGAAGGCGGGGACCAAGGGAAGGAGGGAGGGAGGGAGGAAGGAAGGAAGGTGGGGACCAAAGGAAGCACAGGGAGCCGTGGCCACAGGTCGCCCCTTGCAAGAGGTGATCTGTGCGACCTTGCACCCCCCAAGCTCCCCAGCAGTTGCGACGGTTTGCCCGCCAGCCCACCCCAAAGCTCCTTGGCGGTGGCAGAGGCCCGCTGGCCTGCCCACCCCCCCACACTTTCCCCTGTGGTGCCGGTGGCGGCAGACCGCCCAGCCGCCCATGCTTCCCAGCGGTGTTGGCAGAAGATTTTTTTTAAAAAAATGGGGCGAAGGAGGGGGAGGGAGGGGCGGGCCAGCCAGCCATGGGCCACTCAGAATGTCCTGACGGGCCAGATTTGGCCCCCGGGCTGGACTTTAGGCAGGCCTGGCTTAATGTGTATGTTGTGCAATGGAACTGTGCACCCTGCCTCTGAATGGAGGGGACCCCAGAATGCCTGGAGCACCAGGGGCTCTGGCCTGTCAAAGAGCGCTGCCTTTGTACTTCCACCTTTTCTTGTGAAAGTCCAGCAAATATTAAAATGCAGCACAAATCAAGGCCAACAAATGGCCACGGACTGACAATTCCCGTTTTTGTTGTCTCGTGTTATGCTTTAGGATGGTGCCCACTTCAGTGGAGCGGCTCAGAGAAGGCCGTGGGATTTTGGAGAAGGTTTTGCGCAGCAGTGCAAAGATATGTCAGAGGGGAGACCCCTCGCCCACTCGGGACAGCATCGGGGAAAGAGAATCAGGTGAGGGAGAATCACATGTGGCCGGGAAATTTTGATCTGTGCCACCCTCACCCCATCCCTGTCTTCGAACCGCTTGAGATTGAGCTGAGGCACTTCCGAGATGTCCATAGTCTCCGACTGTGTCTTTTGAACAATGAATCTATTAGTCTATGGTGTCCTGAATAATGTCTGCAGGGGGCTTGTGGTTTTACATGTTGTGAGGTCTTCCAGCCTAGTTCAGGCAGCCCTCTGTTGGAACCCCTTTTGTTCTGGATTTCTTGCTTCAAAAGCCAAGGGTTGGGCAAAATGGTCTGGAAAGCTGCTTCTCCCCCTGACCTCGTCTCTTCCCGATCTAGAGAAGGCGTCTGATGTTTGTAGTTTTGTTTTTCTTTCCTCTGTCTGTTTTATCTTAGGATTGAGGCTATTCTCGGGGGGCCTTCCTTCTCCATCTCTGGCCCTCTCCATCCTCCATCTGGGGTCAGGTGCTTTCCTGATTCGGGCATGTGCCAACTTCTAATGCTAACCTGCCTCTGCTCTGCCTCGTAGATGGTGTGGAAGGAGACTCAGTCGAGCCCCTCAGCTCTTCCCTCAAGGGACCAGCTCCAGTTTACAGCCCTTCCCGATACAGCTACCAGGTACGTGAGGCAGCATCCCTCCTCCCACGTGGTGGCTTTTGTGTCCAGTACGTGCATCTCTGGCCCTGATAAGCTCCAGGCTGGCTGGCTTCATTTGCTGGATAAGAATGTAAGATGGCTGAGTAGGGCTGGAATATTAATTGTATTTATTAATTGTATTTGTTGATGTTTTGTGTAAACCGCCCAGAGTCCCTTTGGGAAATAGGCGGTATAGAAGTATAAGAAATAAATAAATAATAAATAATAATAAATAAATATGTTACCTTGATTTTGTGATGATCCCTGATCCTTCCCTTTCAGGTCCTGCAGTCCGACAGTCCCCGGGCCGAACAGGCGAGTCTCCTTCAGAGCTCCTCCTCCCCGTACCGAGGACACCCCGTCCCCTCGCCCGGATACAACTACCGGCCCCAGCCCCAGAGAGGGGGAGCGGCGCACCTCCCGCCTCCTGGCTCCTCGGAACCCTCGCTCTCTTCTGCTCCTTCCAGCTCCACGGACTCCTCGGCTCTGTTTGCAGGGAATTCTGGGTACCATGGGAATAGCCAGCAGCAGTATCCTGGCCCCGGCATGCTGAAGAAGAGCTGTCCTCCAGCAGCAGCCCCCAGCCCTGCCCAGACAGGAGCTGCAGACTCGTTGTCCTCGTCTGAAGCGGGGTCTTATCCCTGTGTGGGAACTGCTGGCTGCACCCCTACTTCCTCCTCCTCCTCCTCCTCCTCATCGTTATCATTGTGTAGGCCCTCTCCGTCAGACTTGCGGACTATTAACCCTCCTGCCTCTGGCCCCCCTGCTCTCTACCCAAGCTCCAGAGGTGCAGCACTTTCCAACTCCCAGCACTACTCCCACCGAGGAGGTGGCAGTGGTAGTGGCGGAGGAGGAGGCGGTGGCGGCAGCGGCATCCACCCGTACCGGCTGCAGCCGCTTCCGGGGTCAGGCGTCAAGACTCAAACCGGCCTCTCCTAGGGCCGAGGCAGGATCGCCCTCCTTCTGGCAACAGCTCTCATCGGGGAGGGGTCCTGGGCTGGCCAAGGCCCAGAGGCTGTGGGATGTACGAGCGAGAGAACACTGCCAGCTCACCGGCCACCTCTGGCTTTGGATAAGCAAAGGCAGCTGTGGCAGCGTCTGTAGCAAAGTGTCTCCCGGGTGCCTGGGTACGGGGTAGGGAGCCAGTGGTGCTGAGCGGCAGGGCCTCCTCGGGCCTCCTCGCAGAGTCCTGAGCTGCCGCCGCCGCCCCCTCAGCAAGCAGGGGAGGAGCTTGAATATGAAACCAGTGCAAATCGGGAGAAACAATAAATCAAAAGGCGAGGGAAGGGGGCGGGGGAGGGGGGTGTCATTAACCTGAATCCCAAAGTGCTCTCAGCAGGGTTGGGTTCCCAGAATGTGCTGGGGTTCGGGAGGGCGGGAAGTATAATCCATTCTGATCATTCCAGTTTCCAGCAAGAGCATTTCTGACGGTCGGGCTCGGTGCAGAGGGTCGTGAAAAAGGCGCAGGGCTGGTAGCAGTGGGAGTGCATGCGTGTTTGTGAGAGGCTGTGTGTGTGTGGGGGAGGCGGGGGGAAGCGTGGAGAGAGAGAAGTCCAGGCAGCATAAACCGGGGTTTCCTTGCAAACAACCATCTATCCATCCGCACGTCGTCATCGGAGAGGGCGAGCAGTAGGCCACGCTGGCCACAGCAGCAGGCAGGGCGGCGTTGGAGAGGGCAGTGCTGTGGCAGGATAGAAGCAGGGTGGCTCGTCAGAGAGAACGGCTTAATTGGTGGGGGCACGGAGCCTGCTTCAATCACCTCTGGATGGAGGGGGGGAGGGCGAAAGACGAGCGCCTGGTGCTGGTGCTCCTCCTCCTCGTGGTGTCCAACAGCATCGTGGAGTGCCCGGAAGAGGTGACCGGATGCCGTCCCCTGAGGTCCAAGAGCAACAGGGTGCTCGGTCCAGTTCCACAAAGCTAACAGCTTTTCTCACTTGTTTACTATCGAGCGTGTGTTATTATTTATCTAATTTTGTATTCAGTTATAATAACCATAGTAGGCTAGCAAACTATCAGGCAGGTCTAACCACCACCACCACCACCGCGGCGCTGCCATGGACCTTCTCCTTTCCTCTTGGACAAGATAATGCTGTGGGCATGGGTCTTCCCTCGTATCTCAGATGCGCAGTCTCTCCCTCTCTCTCTCTTTTTTATTTTTATTTTTATTTTTGTTTTCTTTTTGGTTTTTAATTAGGACTGTTACAAAGTCTCTAACTCACTGAAATCAGGTCTTTCTTCGAATTAGGGGAGACTTTTAAAATTATCAAAGCAGAGAAGAAGAAGAAGAAAAACAAAACCTTTCATCAGACATGTCTGGCTGTGAGCGTGTTGTGGGGATGGGACTTGTCACCCGGTGTGCGGGTGTCCCTGTATACTGTATGAAAAGGGTGTCAACTTCGTTGGGCTGTGCAGCCCTCCCCCCCCCTTCCTGTCATGCTGAGCATGCCTCGCGAGGTGAGCCGTGCAGGAGAGGAGGATCGTGGAGAAGAACCGGAGGAGAATGAAGGACATCCCTGCGTCTGCTGGGCGCCGGGAAGCCACCAGAAAACCATAGAGGGGGGGTGAGGGGGGGCTGCAGTGCTGCCCTCGGTTGGAGTTGTACACTGTGCTGTAACATTTGAACTTTCACAAGAGATGTAATAATTTTGATAATAAAATACTTAACTTGAAAATAACTCTGCACCCTCTTTTCACTGTGCCTGGGGATAAAATGAAGTTTTTGTTTCCCGTGAAAGAAAAGGGGACTCTCGGGTCTCCCTGTGCAGCAAAGCGTACGTACAAAGAGTAAGGACCAAAATTCTAGCCCTCAGCGGAGGAACTTTTTTAAAAATGGAAGGCTGGGTGTGATAAAGCCTTAAGGCCCTCAAGGAGGAAGGTCAAAGAGGCTTTGGG
>JAHTLZ010000015.1:2064201-2081988 GCA_023846285.1 Phrynocephalus versicolor
ACTGATGAAGCTGTTTGGATGAGCAGCAAAACGTTTCTCTCTCTCAAGAAAAAGAAGTCCAGTTGCCATGACTCAACTTCCAGATACTACCAAGGATGTGGACACCTGCAGAAAGGAGAGCACAAGGCCCGTCTCCTATCGCCTCAAGTCAAGGGCTCAAACTCTGGGATGCTTAAGCCTTCTGAGCTACCATTCCCAACATCCCTGGCCCTTGGCCATGAAGGCTGGGGTTTCTGGAAGTCAACGTTCAACCAAGCCCAGGGACCCTATCTTTGACCTGCCTCCCCTGGGTTGCAAGGCTGCTTCTGCTCTGGGAGACAAAGCATCAGGTGTGTGTCCAAGGGAAGGGGCACTCTGGCACATGCCTGGGCACTTAGAACAGGGGACATGGCTTGGCAAAGGGGCAGACTTTGCCAGCCGACCAGAGGGAGGTTATAACTCCCACCTTTGCCTCTTCTCTGTCCCTGTTTCCACGCAGGACCTGGTCAAGGCTTACATTCATGGTTAGAAGAGTCATCCTGTGGACGGAGGTGGCGCCACCCTCACCCCACAGTGAGCAGAGAAAAACCGGATGAGCAGTCCCCTCCCCTCCCTCCCTCCCTCCCTGCCTCCCTTCCTTTTGTGCCCTTCAAGGTACAGCTGCATCCCCTGGGCAGAATGAGCGCGGAATGCAAAGTTTTGGTGGCTGATATCCCCAAAGGGAAGGGGAGGTGTAGCTGCTCACCGTTACCCTGTTCAGAGACGATTTAATTTACACAGAAAAGTATCAAATGGACCAGTCTCGGGTGCTGGGTAGCCCCAGGTGGGCGTACAGGTGGGCAAAGTTGCTGAAAGGTTAAAAATGTGGGGCATTGGAGGCAAAGAGGTGGCCCGGGCAGAGTCTGTCTGCAGCAGTAGCATCTTGGCATCGGCTGTTGGTTCTTCGAAAGAAGGGCATCGGGAGGAAGGGCATCGGGGAGGTGCACAGTGGATACTTTTTTCCTGGAAACGCTGGCTCTCATGGGAACGGCCGTGTTTTGAAATTCCCAGGGATGCCTTTCCTTTGAAAGACAAAAGTTGGATGCCCGTATCTTTTCCTCTTCCCCAAAGCACTGAGGTTCAGGCGCAAGCTTAGGCCCATCGAGGTCAAAAACATCCACCCGGCAGCCAATCAGCAGAGAAAGGGGAGGAACCAAAGCTGGCGAATCGTCATGAGGGATGGATGGGTCTCTGGAGGTGGCCCGGCGCAGGGGGTGAGATTCTGAGACTTCCGAGTTGGGATGCTTGTTTTTGTCTTTTCCCTCCCTTGGCAGCAGCAAAAGAAAGGCAGTGAGGGAGGAAGGGAGGGGGCAGAGGGAAGAGAGAGAGAGTGTGTGTCCAGTCCATAGACCAACGAGAGCTGGGGCCCTCCCGCCTCTTCTACATTATATCCTCTGTGGAGAAAAATGCAAAAAGGGTCAGTGAGAGACGCTCTCTGTGCAAGACGTCACCATAGTCAGAAATAGGGAGCACCCTGTTCATGCTCTTCACGGGACTGGCTGATTGGGGGAGGCGGGGGGGAGAGACGGCTATGTTCTGCCATCAGCACAACCCCAACCCTGCATCAAGAATAGCAGCATTAAGTTATCTTAAGAGATGCCAATGGTGACCACTCGGGAGTCTGCCAATCCCTAGGAGGAGATGAGGAGGCACATCCATCTCTGAAACTCCCGATGGTAGGAAATAGTCAAGTCTGAGGCTTTGGTGCCACCAGGCATTCTCAAGTTGACCTTCATAGCCCTTCCATAGGAATGTGCAGCTCGTGGCTCTCCAGAGCATGGATTCTTTTTTTTTAAAAAAGTGGCTTTTTTGGACAGTACAATAGCACCCCCCGTATCTGCTGATTCGCCATCCACAGATTCAGTTATCCATGGTTGGCAAGCGAAGGCACAAGGAGTTGGGCAGCGTGGGGTGGGAGCGTTCACCCGCCTCATCAGCAGCAGCGATGGAGGCCAGGTGACCCTCGGAGGTGCAGGCCAAAGGCAGCCCCCTGAACCTGCCCACCATCAGGGCAGCAACAAAGGGCTGTGTGCCATGGCGGGGTTCACCAGGGCAGCGGCGGTGGTCGTCAGGCACCTCTTCCACCTATGTGCCAATCCTGGTGGTGGGTGGGGAGGCTGCCATCACTAGGAGATGGAATTCTCCCAAGGTGCTGCCGTTGCCACTCGGGCTCCAATGTGGGTTAGAATGAGTGGGAGCGGCACTCCAGAAACACCTTTAGGGCCACACAACCTTTTGCTACTTTTTCCTGGACTATATTTTCCAGTTACATTTTAAAAAGCTAGGACTTTTTAGTGGCATTTTAGTGAGAAGCTTCATGATTTATCATGCTCTGTTATCAATCGTCAAGTGACAAGGGAAAGACTTGTTTTGGATTTTTCCAAATACTTTCAAGGAGTAGTATCAAAACTGGCCACTAGAGGGACGTGGAGAGCATTTCCTGGTATTTTTCTTGCCGGTTGGTAAAGAAAATTGGTGCTACTGAACTTGCATGACCAGGGGCGATGATAATGATAAGAATCATCTGAGCAGAACTCAGACATTTTTACTTTTTTGGACAACTTCCAGCATGGCTGGGGCCTCCGGGATTC
The DNA here is from genome assembly GCA_023846285.1 of Phrynocephalus versicolor. NCBI lineage: Eukaryota > Metazoa > Chordata > Lepidosauria > Squamata > Agamidae > Phrynocephalus > Phrynocephalus versicolor. Next base: position 2,066,811 of record JAHTLZ010000015.1, read on the forward strand.
TCAGAATTGTAGTGATGGAGGAGGGAATTCTGGGGGTTGTAGTCTCAAACCGCAACATTAACAAGTTGACTATCTCAAAGTGGAGATGTAAAATTTCCAAGAATTCTAACGCCGGGGCGTTGGGGGGGGGGCAAAACTTTGAAAGGAAAAAAAAGGGAAAGAATCAGTTCCCCCTCTCCTAGTTTATTCCTAAGTTTTGGGGTATTTTAAATCTCTGTCTAAAAATAAGCACAACACATGGAATTAATTTTTTTTTAAAATATAGCAGTTCCAAGCTGTGCATGAAAGAAAAGAATCAGCATGTGGACACGCCAGCTGTCTGCATATAGCTACTACTGACAATAGTTTGCCTTTGTGAAATCAGTTTTGAAAACAAATAGCTTTGTGTGTGTGTGTGTAAGGGAAGTCAGATTGGAACCCTGGCAGGGGGAGAAGGAAGAGGCATCATGGCGAAGTTGGCACCCATCAGAATCCTGCGCCTTGCCTTCCACCTGCCAGTTGTAATAGGAAGAGAGTTCCTGGTGGGGGCCATGGGAGCTCCCCCCCCCAAACAGCAAGTGGATAATCATTAAAACAGGCCTCCCTGAAACCTTGGGGATGATCTGCGTCATCCTTCTCCAAAAAACTCAAGTCACCTGGCTATGTGCCCCCTCCCCTCAAAGCAGAGGTGCTGTGTATCCGGGAGCCGTCTGCACATAAGGCATCTGTGTGGAAGGGAAAATGGGGCCCCGTCCAACTGTGGATTCAGCAGACTGTCAGAAAGGAGAGCCCTCGGTGCAAATTTCCTGACTGGGTGCAGCGTATATAGTTGTACACAGATATGACCTCCTTTCCTATCTCCCAGGGAATGTGCAGATGTGAGGAAGCAGGTCTGGAGGTATTGCAGGCGGGACAAGCCCTGCTCCCTACTCCACACATCCCAGAGAGAAGCTAGAGGGAGAGTGCTGCTTTTACATGACCCCTAAAATCTGCTGGCAACTTAAATGCAGATCCCCCCCCCATGTGGTTTTTGTTCTGCTTCCTGTGTTCCCATCTCCCGCACTCTGATTCTATTGCTTCTGTCTGCGGTGAGGGGAGAGAGAGAGAAAAATGCAGGCTCACCTCTGCCTGCGGTCTGTTAGGATTCCTTTCTGTTAAAGGGGGGGGGCAACAGAAACAAACAAAAAGCGGAGGAGGGCCAGGCATGCAATGCTTTAAAACAGCAACAAGGAACAGCAAGGATTTTACCTCCTCCAGACCAGGTACAGTACTTGTAAAATGCGCTGGGGCGTGCTTAAGTGGGCGTGGACGTACTTTATTTTTTTAAAGTCTGCTGCTGGTGGGAAAACAATTTTATGCTCCACATCTGTGAGCATTTTGCAGCGGATTTTAGGGGTCGTGTAAAAGCAGTAAAAAGCCTAAAATAAGCCATTCTTCTTTCAAAAGACAAGATTTAGGCCCTGTCCTCTTGAAGAGTGATCAATGGTGGGAACATGAGAGTACTGGCATCTACTGAGTCAGGGGAATCTTTATTAAAGAGGATGTGGAAAGGCCTTTCTCTTTGTGAGTGGACGATACAACTGAGGTGTCCACAACGACTCTCATGTGGGTAGGGAAAGTGTGTGCGTCCCATAACTCTTACAGCACTCTCTGGGCAGTTTACAGTTTAATTATGATACACCTTTGCCTTTCCTGCCCCTTGTGAGCTAGGCACTCAATTTACTGAACTCAGAAAGAGGGAAGCATGAGTGAACCCTGAGCCAGGTTACCTGGGACTGGATCCCAGGTCGGGTGCACCGTTTTAGCTGCAGTACAGCAGAAGGCCTCACGGCGACATGACTCAGAGGAGGAAACCAGGAGGAACATACGGTGGGCTGGCCAGCCCCCTCACTAGTCATGATTATGGCAAGCTGACTTGTAAGATGCAACCATGTAGGGCCCCGGGGCTGAGTTTGATTACTAGTGTTATCTTGAGTAGGAGTAACCATGGAAACCAAAGGTTGCAGGCAGACAGGCCAGGGACCTGGAGACTTGCAACTGCATTTCCCCAGAAAGAGAAGAAGGACACACAAGAATCAAGACAATCCACTCATATTCTTATTCTGTCTCACATACATGTATGTTCGCCTCTCCAACACTCACAATCATTCACACACATTTTCACTGACACTAGACAAACAGTGGCTCCACCTTCTTTTAACACAATAGACGGATGTAAAGAGGGACATGACAGAGCTAGACTAGGCCTCCACTAACAGGGGGGGACACAGACCAGGCCACAACAGGGCCACATTGACATAGAGAACTTACCGCAGTGCCAACAAAATCTGCTGAAAATATAAAAAGAGAAAATTAGGATTGAGTGCCGCTTTCCAAGGGTTTTCTAGTGTGCTGGGGTTGAATTTCCTCATTCTAAACTTTCTCTGGGGGTTCTGGTTGCCACATGGAATAGCATCTACATGTACTGTATGTAATAGCCCCATAACTGCTGGGTATTGGTTCCAGACCTCCTTGTGGATACCAAATTCCGCAGATAAGAGCAAATGTACTGTCAGCACCCTGAAAAATCAATAGTGGCTGCTATTACTGATAGTAACTTGCTTTTCAGCACCAATTTGCGACAGTGAATTATTTAATTATTTTTGACAGAGAACTGAATCAGTGGATGCTGAATCAGCGGATACAATGGCACTACTGTATGTCATGGCTGCAAAAGTGAATGTTGACTGTAAAAAAGCAAGGAGCTGGACAGGGGCATTTGGGCTGCTATCTGTGCTTTTTAGTGACTTTCAGGTTTAATTCTTGTGTGTTGTCATTCTTTAGAAGCAGATACCATGACATTCAGGAGGATTTATTCTTGGTGGGTGATTTTAAGATTATACCCTTCATTCTAGTTCAGCAGCTTTTAAATGTTTTATTGAGGGAGTACTTTTCCTTCTCCACCTCCAGCACAAAATGTGCAACTAATTCTTTAAAAGAAAAAGAGAAATGTGAGTAGCAAGACTGCCCTCTCTCCCTTCACTCAAGTAATGTGCCATTATTTCATAAACTGATTTTCTACATCATGTATTTCTGGGATGAAGAGTTGAGCCATTTGACTTGGTTTTCCCTCTCAGTGACTTGGGCTTGACGAGTGATTCAGAACCTACCCACACCTCCCATGTTCTGGGGCAGGGCGAGCTTGCTTTTAATAGGGACTTGAACTTTTGCTTTGGGAGTTGGTGCCAAAGACCTGGACACAGACTTGGTACTTTGTACCAAAGACGTGGACTTGGGATTCAGACCCAAAGAGTTACCAAATTTCTGATATATTGCTTGGAGGGGGAAAACTGTGGTTTATCCTGCAGCGCCCATATACTGTTGTGGTCCCTTACCCACTCTCAGCCTAAGTTTGACAAATGGCAGTTCTTTAGTTGACTGTAATCCATTACAGTTAGAGTAGACAGGATTGCCAGCTCTCCTAGGACAAATTTTTATCTTCAGGACTTAGGACATGTTTTTGAATTTTTATCTTCAGGACTTAGCAGCTGAAACATCATAATACGGGATGGGGAAGTAATAATAGGAATATAAGCAGATGCCTTATGCAGAATCAGAATCTGGGTATCTCAAGGACCAGATGCAGGGGAGTGGTACCAGGAGACAGATATCTAGTTTCGTCCGCTCCCAGATGCATCTGGTAGGGCGACTGTGAGATACAGGAAACTGGACCAGATGGGCCTTTGGCCTGATCCAGCATGGCTCTTCTTATGTTCTTATGTTCTTATGTTATTCACGTAGTTGGTGTTATCAACTCTGGCTGACAATGACTCCTCAAATTTTCATATAAACCAAGAAGGGAAAGCTTCAGAAAGCCAACAGTAAAAGCCCCGTGGTGCAGTAGTTAAATGCCTGTACTGCAGGTAAAACTGTGCTCACGACCTGGGGTTCAATCACAGGTAGCAGGCTCATGGTTGACTCAGCCTTCCATCCTTCCAAGGTTAGTAAAATGAGTGCCCAGTTTGTTGGGGGGGGCATTGTGTAGCCTGCATACTGTAATTAAACTGTAAACCACCCAGAGACTACTTGAAGTGGTGTGTCTGTGAAGATTCTCAGTCATCTAGGTGAGTTTATCGGGAAGTTGAGTCATGACTACTGGACTTCTTTTTCGTGAGAGATAGAAACGTTTTGCTGCTCACCCAAACAGCTTCATAGACTGATGAAGCTATTTGGATGAGCAGTGAAACATTTCTATCTCTCAAGAAAAAGAAGTCCAGTAGCCATGACTCAACTTCCAGATACTTGAGGTAAGAACTTCAAGTTTTGCTTGAAGAACACTTTGGTTTTGCTTTGCTTTGAGGTTTGTTTTACTTTCTTATTCTAATTTCTTATTCTTGCATGAGTTGATCCTTCAATTTTTTTCTTTTATTTTCCACCAATTCCACTTCACTGGAAATTACTTGAAGAATGTCCTGACAAGAAGGACACAGGGCCAAAACGCACTGGGCTTGATCTAAAAAAGAGAATAACACAGGCTTTATCAGGATGTCCCTCCTTGGTTATATACTTCTAATGAAGTATATACTTCTGGTGCCTGCAGTTTATTATCTCTGGGACATCAAACAAAATTTTTCCCAGTCCAGTCTGATAATGCTAAAGACTGGGCATTATACAGAGCAGAAACATTCATACTTGGGGTTTTGGATTAAAACTGGGAATGTTTAGCCTTTCAAAAAGAAGGCTGAAGGGGGGATATGATAGCTATGTTTAAATATTTGAAAGGATGTCATACTGAAGAGGGAACAGGTTTGTTTTCCATGGCTTCAGAGACTTGGACTTGGGGCAATGGTTTCAAACTACAGGAAAAGAGATTCCGTTTGAACATTAGGAAGAACTTCATGACAGTTAGAGCTGTTCAGCAGTGGAATGTGCTGCCACAAAGGAGGGTGGTGGAGTCTCCTTCTTTGGAGGTTTTAAAGCAGAGGCTGCATGGCCATCTGTCGGGAGTCTTATGATGGGGGTTCCTGGATGGCAGGGGGTTGGATGGGATGGCGCTTGAGGTCTCTTCCAACTCTATGGTTCTATGACTCTAAAAATCCCCTGAGCATTATGGCCATTACTTGGGATTACAACTCCCAGAATTCCCAAGCAGTGGCTATTAGAGATGGGCACGACCAGGAAATTTTTTTTTCGAGTTGTCGTTTTTCGGGATGGGTCCGTTTCGGCTCGTTTCCATTTTTCGCGAAATTTTTCAAAAATTTGTCGTTTTGTTTGTCGTTTTTCGTCTGTCGTTAGTACTGGTTTAGGGGGGTAGCGGGCTCCTGGAGGCACCTCTGTAGGGTGGGTGCCTCCTCTGGCCTGCTATGAAGGGAAAGCGGGCTCCTGGAGGCACCTCGTGGGGGCCTCCTCTCCTCACCCGCTACAAAATGGCATGCATAGCCATATGGATATGCATACCAAGTTGTAGACTTGCTTGCAGCAGTGGACTGGCAGAGGCACCCCTCTTTGGGGTGCCTCCACTGCAGCAGTCAGTCAGAATGATTGGCGGGTGCCGGGCACCCACTGTGTCTCACTAAGAAGGGAAGCGTACTTGCGTGTACGTGTAGTGCAATGCGAGTACACAGATCTGGCTTTAGGGTTAGGGTTAGCGCAAGGGCTAGGCTTAGGGTTACAGGTAAGGTTACGGTGAGTTAGTGGGGTGCACCTCTGGGTGCCTCTCTGACCCACTTAGAAGGACAGTGTACTGGCGGATGGGTTAGGGTTCGGGTTCGGGTTTTGGTTCGGGCTAGGGTTAGTGGGCTTTTTATGCCCCACTGGCACATCCCAGAAGTCTCTCTGGTCAAAACCTGGCCAAGTGGCCATGCAATTGGTGGAATGGCTCCAAAAATTTGCATGGTCCACTCCCATGGCCAGCCCATCATTGCGCAGGTGTAATAAAATAAAATAAAATAAAATAAAATAAAATAAAATAAAATCAATGGAGAGGAGGACATTTTGTTGCAAGAAAAACCCACTGCTGCTAGTGTGCTACTGTAAAAATTCTGGCAGTTTTAAAATAGTAGCAGTAGCACCAGGCAGCAGCAATTTTCGCATGTTTCTGGGTGCTTTGGTGTGTTTTTGGAGTTGGACCACCACGATTTCAAGTCGCCCCATTTTGGATTCCGCATGGCATGGCGAGTTGGCGAGACGACGAGGGTGCCCCCCACCAGAGCAGCCCAGGACAGGAGAGGGGGGAGGCCGGGGACCCCCCCCCGAAACCACCCCTCTGGTAGGTGCACTCTCAGAGGCCAGGCATATTTTCGCCTGCTTTTTTGGCTGGGAATCGGGTTTTTTTTTACTTATAAAAACTTTTTTTCTGTGCCGCTTGAATGGCAGTGAGCCGGCGAGGCAGAGACTTTGGCGGGACGACGAGGATGCCCGCCACTCTGCCAGAGCAGCCCAGGAAGGACAGGAGGAGAGAGGGGGTGGCCGGGGACCCCCCCCAGAAACCACCCCTCTGGTAGGTGCCCTCACTCAGGCAGGCATATTTTCGCCTGCTTTTTTGGCCGGGAATCGGGTTTTTTTAACTTTTAATTTTAAAAACTTTTTTCTGTGCCGCTTGGCATCGCGCGATCGCCCCGATGCCAGGAACAACAACGACAAATCAGACCCAATTATTAGTTCGTCGGTTCGAGTTCGAGTTCTGGTGGAGTAATTGTCGTTTCCTTTTCCGTTCCGTAACGGAAACGAGGAACGGAAACGGAAACGGGAATTCCGCTAAGTCGTGCCCATGTCTAGTGGCTATAATCTTTGGTGAATTCTGGGAATAAGAGCCACAAAAACATAAATATGTGCACATCTCTATACTCCAAGGGGTACTCTGCGCCCCTGAGTCATCAATGCCTTCAGCGAATTCCTGTACATCACACTTCTGTTAAAGGCAAAGTGGATAACCACCCAGAGTGGCCTCGCTGCCAGATGTGCAGTATAAAAATCCAAAGAACAAATAAATAGGTTGAAAAGGTGGCACCTGGTAAACCGTGTTGTGCTTTCATTTACTGTAATTTGAAAAAATAGGGCTGTGTGAGGTTCCTCATACACTCCTTATTTGGAGAAGTCCTGGGAAGTTTCTTCCTTTTACCAGGTAGCTAGCAAGTAGGCTGATAGTGAGCTCGGCCACCTGACTTTGTCAAAAAAAAAAAAAAAAGACTCCAAAGAAGCAATGCGTGTGTGTTGATTAAACAGACACAGAGGGCACTTTTACACGACCCCTAAGATCCGCGAGCAACTTAAATTCGGACCAGAGATCTTGGGGGTTTGATCATCTTGCTGTGTTCCCACCCCTCCGCACTCCCTTGCTCCTGTCTGCGTGAGGGGAGGGAGAAAAAAAGGGAGAAAAGAATGCAGGCTCACCTCCGCTCTGCCATCAGAAGCTGCCCCTGGAAGCATTCCAGTCTCTTAAAGGGGTGGGGGATAAAAAAAAAAACCCAGAAGGTGGGGAGAGCTTGGCACTCACTGCTTTGCAATCCGCATCAGAAATTTTTCACCTTTGGAGACCAGGTACTTGGAAAATGTGCTGGGACGTGCTTAGGTGGGCATGGTCGTACTTAATTTTTTTTTAAAAGACCGGAGCTGGTGGGAAAACAATTTTAAGCTCCGCATCTGGGAGCCCTTTGCCTCGGATTTTAGGGGTCATGTAAAAGCGCCCAGAGTTTCTCTCTGTTTCCCCGACTGCCTCTCATGCAGAATGTCCTATCTTGCAAAACAGGTCATATGGCCCTCCAACTGGGAGTCCAGTCCACCCAATGAAATGTTTGTTCCCATGTGCGCCACTCCTTGTGAATGGCACAGGGGGTTGCTGCATGTTCCTCAGGCTCACAACAGGCTGTGGAGAGGAATCCCTTTATATGTTCCTTTCCGTACATTAACTAGGTTGCGAGGGTTGGAAATGGTCTGGCTCTTGGTTTCCTTCCCAGTGTCACTGGCTTGGCTGCTCCTCTCTCGAACATTTGGGTTTCTGCTGGCAAGGCTGCATTTTTCTTAATCTAAACAGATGGACCCTACCCAGAGGCCAGGGGATTTATTCTGATTAATTACATTTCCAATTAGGCACCTTAGGCTTCCCCTGGCTTCCATCCAGGACTCAGCAAAGCCTGGAGAAAACAGGAGAAGGAAAAGACAAGGCCAAGGCCCCATTTCCCCTCTGAGACTAATGGAGGTGGAGGGGCTCAGAGTCATCCAGTGGGGTTGAAGATTGCATGATCCTCACATTCTACCTCAAAGACAGACAGCATGAGGATTTTTATTTATTTATTTATTTATTTATTTATTGGTGGGGATTGGGGAAGCAGGGGGGGGACAACTCACCGGAATCACCCAGCAAACATGACACTTGCATGTTGGTGTCATGATCTGGGGCACAGCAGCTGCAGGATTAGAGCCAGGAAGGACGGGGTACTTGCAGACTCAGGCCCTGCCTGTGTAGCAGCTGCCAGACCTCTCTTGAGTCCCACCTGGGGAGCCTGAGGGAAGGCCCATTTAAGGTGTGGCTCTCCCTCCCAGAACATGCCTCAGCAGGACTCTTTGGTTGTGTGGTGGTTACGCCCTGACTTGTTGTAATATTCCTGTCCCTGTTGTGCCTGCCTGTGTGGTTCCTTACCTGGCTCATTGTCTGGCAGAGTTCTGGCCTGCCTGGTTCCTTGTCTTGCCTTGTTGGTCCCTGCCTTGCCTCGTTGTTCTTGTGTGCCTGGCCCCCGCCTTCCGTTTTGGCTCTGACCCTATGAGTAACATTTGGACTTGGTACCCTGTATGGTGGACTGCGCCCCAGTGCCCTTACTTGCAGCTGAAGGCTGCCTGGAGTAACCTGGGCTGTGACTGTTGTCAAAGGAGTTGTGGGAGCCGTCCCCCCTGCCACCCCCCCCCCCCAAGGAACCTAATTCCAAGTTATTAAGTACACTTCAAGGGACAACTTGCTGGAACCAGACTTGAATCTGGATTATGTGGAGGAACCTAATATGCCCATCTCATCAAGCTCTGTCTAAATGTTTTAGAACTGCTCTTCATCTTTATCAGCACCAGAGCAGTGTAAAATGCTGTTTAGTTATGAAAGCCATTTTTAAAAACACTAGAAAACCCTTTCATTATCCATAATTTTGTGATGGGAGACAAATGAAGTAGGAATGCATAGTAACTGATATTAAGACAGACTTGTGGGGCTGGTGTGCTGTGTGATAGGTCCACAGGTGGTATATAAATAAATACATACATAAATAAATACAAGGTGCAACAAGTCTGTATGGTTGTTGGTGGAATTCTTTCTGTTGGGGTGTATGAGGGAAGCTTGGCTAATGCCATTTACACATGTTGTACTTTGACAATAAAGTATTATTATTATAGTTACACTTTTCTCCTTTGAAGAACATTGGAACAGGCAACGGTGCTTCCACAACTTGGGAAAGTCACTTTTTTTGTACTTTGATGCCTAGAATCTCAACTACCAAGAGGATTTAGGGACCTAGAATCCAAAGTTACTTTTCTAATCTGTAGGTAGGAGTTAACATTTACTTATTTATTTATTTATGAATATTTTTACCCCATGGTTCTTCTTGGAAAAGCACCCAAGGTGGCTTACAATAATGAAGGGCAATATATAGCCCAGAACATGTTTTGCTGTTCCCTCTGCCTGCTTTCTGGAGGAAAATAAGGAGGAAAAGTTCTGCTAGATTAGCATGGAGATCAGTCAGAAAAGGGACAATGTTGGCTGGAGGATTTTATGAGTTATAGTCTGGAAAAGTAACTCTTATTCTGAGTTACCATATCAGCTGCAGCTTCCAGCTGATGATGTGCAATGTCCTCGGCCTTTCTCTAAAGCTGCAATTCTGGACTTTGAAGAGCCACCAAGAAAGCCTGGAATGATTATAAAGAGCTCATGTGTCACAGTGGCTAGGCTAGAAGACCTAAGTTCAAATCCAGTCACGGAAATTTAGAGGTAGCGGTAGTGGAGTTGGCCATGGTAAACCAATCCTTGCTATGTTTTCTCTATTTGTATTTTTAATACCCACATATTAGTATTTTGAATTTAGTTGTATTATACTACAGTGGTGTCTTGTATAAAGGAATTAATTTGTTCCAAATATAATTATGTTAAGCAAATTTTCCTTTATACAAATTCCCATAGAAATGCATTGAAAACAAGTGATCCCATTTTTATGTTGTACGGATTCTCCGCATAGGCAATTATGTTAAGCAAATTTCCTCTATCTCTGGAATTTTTTATGTTGTACAAATTTTATGTTATACAAGCTGTTTGTCCACTGTATTTCTTTTCTCATTATTTGTATTGTGTTTGGGTGTGTTAGGGGTTGTTGATCTGGGCAGTTGCTGTTTTTGTGTAATGTGCTGTACACTGCCCAGAGTTCCCATGGGAAAATCGGGCAATCAATAAGCATAAAAATAAATAAATAAATAAATAAATAAATAAACATCTGACCTACCTCAAAACCCCTATTAAGGTTAGCATAAAGTCAGAATGAACTTGATGGCACATAAAAAACAAATTATTGTTATTACTTCCTGGCAGACGTAGCCCGTCCCACTGCTGACCTCCGGAGTGCTAATAACAACTCAATGCTTGCAGAACGTGTGGGTTGGACAGCCAGATAGACTGTCGCGGTCTTATCTGGCTCATAGGGTGGGAAAGCAGCCGCACTCACCTTTGTTCTCTGTTTTGAGCTCTTCGTGAAGCAGGTCGTTCTGCCGGTTGCCGAGGACGAAGGCCAGGAAGGAGAGGATGAGGGCATTCAAGATGCCAATGATGGCTAAGATGTAAGCCCAGCGCACCGAGCAGTCACCCAGGGAGTACTTCCCTGTCTTCTCCCCGCACATGTCCCTGACGGTCTCTGAATCCCAGCCATCTGGGAAGATCATGCAGCCCAGCACCAGGCAGAGAGCTGGATGGGAAAGAGAAAAGGGGAAGGGGGGGGGGAAGCACGTGTTTAATGCAATAGAGCTACGATTATCTGCACTAACTTTTACACAAGCAGGAAAGAGCTTCCACAGCAGAGTTAATTTTTGCAGTGCTGGACTCCTCCATAAGCCACATCCACAAGGGCAGTGAAAAAAACGCAGAGAGCTGTACTGACCCAAATTATGTCCACACATTCGCAACACAAGAGAAGCCGCACTTAGCACCAATGTCTGCTTATTCAGGTTGGCAGACTGTAATTTAATACTGAGGGGGCAAACTGCAGGGGCAGTGGCTAGCACAGCGTACGTAGGCTGAAGGATTTAAGATAATACTGTATTTAAAAAGAGAAAGAAACTTATAATACGTTCCTGAACACCACTAGTCCATCAGCTCGAATTTATCCAATAATTCCTTTCCCCAGACTGAGGGGGAAACCCTTTTCTCTCAAAGCACTAGCACAGGCCTGCCCAAAGTCCGGCCCGGGGGGGAGGGGAAACCAAATCCGGCCCCCCAGGCGATTCTGAGTGGCCCGCGGCTGGCTGGCCCACCCCTCCCTCCCCCTCCTTCACCCCATGTTTTTTAAAAGAATGTAGGTGGGACTTGCAGTGGGGTAGCAGGGTCGGGGAGCAACCGGCCCCTGACACATTCTCAGCCACCAAATCTGGCCCTCCTTACAAAAAGTTTGGGCACCCCTGTACTAGCAGTTTTCTCTTTCCCGGGGGAGGGGGCATGCTTTATAAGTTTGATGGAGTCTGCACTCACTCTCCATTCAAAACCAAACAATTCCAAAACATTTGCATTGCAGTGGAAATAGCTTACAACAAGGTGTCAACAATGTCACCCGCAACATCAGGGATTTGTTTAATTTTTAATCTTCCAATGTGAGATGTGCTGCCCTCTGCCTAGCAGTGCCATTCTGCATTTCACATAGGGCAGACAGGGCCATAAAAGGACCCAATTTTTATATCGAAACAGACCAGCACACAGAAGCCAGTAGCGGAGAAGTTCAGCTATCTAGGGTAGATGACTAATATCCAGTAGTGTAAACTAGATAATGTCGTCTACTGCAGGGGTCTTTTGGAAATTAATTATTTCTGATCTCCCCCCCCCCCCCCGCTGCCCAGAAAAGGTTTTAAAGCTTCCTTAGGATCTCTTTTGTTGTGGGGACGCTGTTAGGGAGCTAGGGAATGAATAAAATCTTTAATTTCCAAAAATTACCATGAAACTCTTCCTAGAGGTGGTCATTATTGGAAATGAACAACTTCCACTCCATCCCACAGCCCCCCCCAATAACTTTCCCCACAATGAAAGGGGTACCAAATGCTGGATTTCAGCCTCTGTTGTTAATTTCAAAAGGCTACGGTAGAAAAGGAGGAATAAGAAAGGGAGAATTTGAGCAGAAAACAGTTGATGTGTGTTATGTTCATGGATCCTCATGTGATGAAAAGAATTAAATAGAGATTGGAGCTTTCATCACACTAAATATATTAATAAGCTGGCTTTCTCCATACTTGCAACTGAACAGTTTCATTTATACATAACCAAATCCTTATTTTGGAGGCATTCAAGAGAAAATTGGACAACCGTCTATCAGGTCTACTTTGATTTGAAATCCTGCATTGAGCAGGTGTTGGACTTGATCCTTCCAACTCCATTATTCTATGATTTCTTGCAAAGTTCTGAGCCCATTGCAACCTATTACAACCTAAAAACTTAAGTCTGTTGCATCTACCCATTGGCAGTATGACCAGGATGGTAATGTAACCAACATTTTGAGTATCTGCTATCTGTGTTGGTCATGCCACAGTCACCTTGGCTACTCATTCCCCAGATGTCACCTTCCATTTTCCATTCCACTGAGGCATGCTCCCATTTCCACGCTGAAATTCTAACTTCAGCACAACCGATCACTTCCTGACACTTCAGTTCCTCACAACTCCGGTCACCAGCACCTTCCTATTGGCAGGAGGTTAAGGTTGTCCACACTTTGAATGTGAACAATATCCATTTCTGATACGCCACCATCACCTTGGACGCTTAGCACTGGCTAGTAACGGGCAAGAGTCATGTTTACACTTGTGTTTGGTGGCACAGCTATCCCATTTTTTTCATCTTGCCAAAAATTTTGCATCTAAGAACTGACTCCTGGCAATTCCATATTTTGGCATGCTTGTACTTTTGGTAGAGCTCTGGGGAAGAGGGTGTTGCCCTCGAAATATTAGCAACTTTTGTTACTTTACTAGTAGCCAAAAGGTATCACTTGGTCTAGCTTTGTATTTAGCAGTTGTTTGTATAAGTTGACGGGCTGCAAATGCCTATCCTTTCACCATGGAAGGCTCCACCCACTCCTATGATCCCACTTTAATTTTCCCTTACAAAATGTTGTTGCGGCTACAAAACATAAGCTTGTGGGTTTTTTAAGTTAAAAATAAGGTCCATGTGTGCTTTCTGCTGGCCAATTCTGGGGAACTTGAGTGCTTTTTAGAGCCCACTCAAAATGTGGCAAAATTTCCCCCATATTCCTAAGAAGGCATATACAGTAGTGACTTTTTGAGTCAAAATGTGTCCAGAGAGCCTTGCAGCATACTGGTCAAACTGCTGTACTACAGCCAAAGCTGTGCTCACAGCCCAGGGTTCAGTCCCTGCTTTCTATTCTTCCTAAGTCTGTAAAATGCAAGCCCAGCTCTTGTGGGGGTTTAGCCTGCCTGCATAACTAAATTGTAAGGGGTCCAGGGAGTGCTTTAAGCACTGTGGGGTGATATATAAGCAGAGCACTTTGCTATTTGAAATTATTTTAAAGATTTTTTTTAAAAAAAATGTTACTGTTTCAGGGGGGAAATAACTTTTTTTTTCAAAAAAGTCTAATTTTAAAATCATTTGCAGTCATTTTAAATTGTGAGGATTGATCAGTTTAGCTCCCCAACAGGAGGCTGTGTGTCATCCCTTATTGGTATAATAGGCACCACCATATTTTCCTTCCCTTTTCCTTTTCCTTAAACAGACTGACACAGTCACCTGTCTTAAAACTGCAACAATAACCACAGTAGGGTAGATAAAAATTGCAGCACCAGGCTGCCACTGCTGCCTGTATCCCTCTCCATGCATCAGTTCACACAACCTTTTTAGTGCTGCAAAAATCCGTGACTCTTCCCCTCTGAAGAAGTACTGCAACTAAGGGAGCCAGACAGCTTGAGCAGGGTGTCTGATGACTTAGTGGCCCCGACTAGATAGCACATCCTATCTCACCTGATTTCAGAAGCTAAGCAGGATCGGCCCTGGTTAGTACTTGGATGGGAGACCACCAGGTGCTGTGGGCGCCTGGAGTAGGAACTGGCAAACCACTCCAGTATTCCTGCCAAGAAAACTCCATTGACATGGGGTCACAAAGAGTCCATCACGACTATAACGACACAACACACACACACACTAATCACAAAGTCACACTGCTTTGGCCTGTCACCCTCATTGCCGGTAGATTGCTGCTCAACCGGACTGCAGAAGTGACGATCAAAAATGGTTAGAAAGGAGCCATCTATCTTATTCCAAGTAGAGTCCCGAACCTGTTCAAAATAACCCCAAATTCTGCCACAACATGAAAAGGGAATGAATCTGTCCCTCCCTCTCCCCCCCCCCATTCAAATTATGCGCACGAAATGCATTTGCCATGCACGTGTGCACTAATTCTGCGCCTGCAAGCCAGAAAGCTTTGCAGAGCATTCATGTCCCACTGCCCCCTAATCGCAAGGAGCCCTGCTAAGCTCCTCTCCTGCATGCTGTGAGGCATTGCTCAGATGTTTTCAGCTTTTCCCTTTGCATCGGATCGGGGCTGGAAGTCCCTTCCCTACCATCTAAAGGTGAAAGCTGAGGATCTCAAGGAAGTAACAGATAAACGGTGTGGCGTATGAACAAATGGGAAAAGAGAAGTGGAGGAATAAATGCATTTAGCAATGGAACTGGATATATTAACCAAATAGAGTATTTTATGGGAAAGGTTACATGGACAGTTTCTTAGGATAATGGAGTCAAAAGGGCTCCATAAGGCCATCAAGTCTAACCCCTGCTCATTGCAGGATTCCAAAGCAAAGCAGATCTGACGGTTATTTAATTTTCTCTCGAATGCCTCCGGCTTTGGAGCACTCACTACCTTCCGAGGCCATTGTCTTGAGGAAGGTTCCCCTAATATTTGAACACACGAGAAAAGGAGATAGGAAACTGACTTTCTGTAGTTTAGCCTGGGTCAGAAATAATGTTAACTCCAAGAAAGCATGTTTAAAT
>JAHTLZ010000015.1:2081998-2118143 GCA_023846285.1 Phrynocephalus versicolor
TAGCCTGGGTCAGAAATAATGTTAACTCCAAGAAAGCATGTTTAAATTAAACATATCTGCAGGAATGACTAGCTTTGGTGGTTCCGGGGGAAGATTTTCTGCCCTCCTCTCAGATGCTCTTCTAAGGGCATCCACACAGAGTGAGAAAATAGGGGCTGGAAGGATTAAATAAATAAATAAATCAGAAGTACTAGAAGTGAGTTAGGGGGAAATGGTATTTGAGGGTGCTAAATGATGGAAGAAGGGCTATGAATGTACAGGTTGCCAAAGCTGCAATTCATTCTTTTTGGCCCGAAAACAAGAGCCTGAGAGGGGAGGAGTCATATCTGGTCCCAAGGCTATACTTGGTCAATTCTTGCATTGTTTCTCTTTGAAAGTTGTTAGGGTATAACAGCATAGTAACTAACAATTGTAAGTAAGTTGCTTAAGAGTTTGTAGCTGTAGTAAGCCAGTCAGGGATCAGCTGACTGTAATGAGTAATTAACTGAGTATATAGTGGTTAGCAAGTGAGGGTAACACTTGATCACTTCATCCCAACCTCCTGATGATGATCCATGCTGCTACAGGTCTCTGCTGAAGGACTCTGTGACTGTAAGATGGAATGCTGAAGGAAGCTGTTTATGTTATATTGTTATTTTGCCAAGTTATTCTTTTGTAAATAGAACTCTGCTTAAAAAAAAAGCACAGAGTAAGATGCTCAAGAAGAGGCTACGTTTTGCCTCCCTCAGCTACTGCTAGCATCCTGTTGAGCTAAGCCAAGGTTGGAGGCAAGAGAAGACTAGCTTGGAAAATTTAGCCCACATTGGTGAATTTTCTGGGAAATGGTACTTAGAAGAGAGAGAGAGAGAGAGAGAAAAAAAAAAAGCCCCCCCCCCGAACTCCCCCACATCTATTTCACAAGCCATGGCTTCTATTGTCAAGCCTGGGATGAGGTTCAACTGTGTTGACTCAGGTGTGTGAAGGAAATGCATTCTGTGTATGTTCTGAGGTATCTCAGTGGAGGTATTCCCAAGATCCTTTTTGGAAGAGTAAAAAGAGGAGCTCATCCTGCCTAACTCCCACCAGCCCCAGCATGTCAGGAATACTGGGATTTTGTTGTCCAACAACATTTACAAGAGAATCCCTGTTCTCACATAAGAACATAAGAGAAGAGCCATGCTGGATCAGGCCAAAGGCCCATCTAGTCCAGCTTCCTGTATCTCACAGTGGCCCCACCAAATGTGTCTGGGAGCGCACGAGACTAGATATCTGTTTCCCCAATACCAGTCCCCTGCATCTGGCCCTTAAAATACCCTGGTTTTAAATGTGGAGATTATACATCTCCATCATGGTTTGTAACCTGTGATTTTTCTGTCCAATCTGTCCAATCCCCTTTTTGAATCTGTCCAATCTGTCCAATCCCCTTTTTGAAGGCATCCAGGCCAGATGCCATCACCACATCCTGTGGCAGGGAGTTCCACAGACTAATAACACGTTGGGTAAAAAAATATTTTCTTTTGTCTGTTCTCACTCTCCCAACCCTCAATCTGAGTGGATGTCCCCTAGTTCTGGTATTTTGTGAAGCTCCCCTCTCTCCACTTTACTCTTGCCCTGCATTATTTTGTATGTCTCAATCATATCCCTCCTCAGGCGCCTTTTTTCCAGACTAAAGAGCCCCAAATGTTTTAGCCGTTCCTCATAAGGTCTTCAAGTACTGTATAGTATAGCATAGGGGGAAAGTTCCCTGACAGTGAAGAGATTGTTCTCTTTCAGGCTCTTTGGAGGACTGTGATTTTCACCAAATCTGTTCTCCCTCCACTGCCCCCCGCCCTCTCCCCCACATGCTGTCTAGGGTTGATGGGAATTTGGCACAGAAGAAGCCACATTTAAAACAAAATATTGCACCCCATTGAGCTGAAAACACTCGCTGAATGCTTTACAATTTAATTATAGAGGCTACCTATTTCCCAGAAACCCAGCCACCCCTAGCACAGTAGATACTCAGTTCATCAACCTTGGAAGAAAACTGCTACCTGAGCTGGCCAGGATCAAACTCAGGTCATGAGCAGAGTCTTGGCGGCAGTACTGCAGTTTAAGCACCAGGGCAGTGGAGGCTGAATGGAGACTTGGTGTTTTTGTTTTTTTTTGTCCCTTTAACTTCAGTCAAATATCTGATAAAAGAGCAAGATGTCTGAAGGTGTCCCCAAGAGGTGGCTGTCACAGTGAGATTTAGTGACATCAGATTGTGCAGCATGGGTATCATTGGTATCTTATGAGATATCTTATGCAATTTTGGACTGATATCACCCCCTCTGCGTTATCTGCTTTGGCTGATTGGAAGAGGAAGGAACAGTGGTGGCTGGGGTCCTATTAAGCTCCCGTGGAAAGGATGGGGGAGAGGCAGACAGGTTGGTGAGTCATCGCAGCTATTCTTGACTTGAGCAGATGCTTATATATGCACTCAGGTACAACAGAGAGCGAGGGAAGGAGAGAGATCGCTTTTACAACCTCTGCCAAGGAGGTTCTGGCAGAAGCTTGGAAGACGAAACGACAGTCTCAGGGTTTTATTTTATTCTCTTTTAAACTCTTTGCTACAGCTCTCGTTCTTTCGGGTTGTCTTTATTTCTTTATTATTATATCACTACAGGCAGCAGTAAGATCCAGTGACTTGTTCTGGCCCTTCCTTTAACAAGGTGGTCTACCCTAGAAATTCAGAAAACTCTCCCTCGCGTAACATGCCTGTATATTTGTGGGTTTTTTTTAACTGTTGCAGTATCTGTTTTACTGATATTGTAAATTTTGCCAGTAACTTTAATGTTATACTCCTTTCTAGAGGTTTCACAGTAAAAGAGGGACTATAAATTTGCTTAAAATAGTTAAAAGTAGAAGAGAGGCACTAGTTCCTGTATAATAACAATGACTGTGGCAGTATATATGAAACTTGGTGGAGGCAAAATAAACTGTGCACATTTATTTATTTATTTATTTATTTATTTATTTATTTATTTAGTTAATTATACCTTGTATGCTTGCTGCCCACTATTTATTTATTTATTTATTTATTTATTTATTTATTTATTTATTTATTTATTTATTTATTTATTATTGGATTTATACCCCGCCCATCTTCCCTAAGGAACTCTGGGCGGCTTACAAAGCTGATCAAATCAGCAAATATAAAGAACACAGATACAAAAACATAAACAACAGTAAGTTAAAATGTGTGCACCCTGATCAAAACGAGTGTAGCTCAGTAAAAGGTCATATTGGTAGAGCTAACCAAAAAGCAGATGGCGTGGTGAAAAACAACAACCATGTAAACAATTTAAACTTGGTCTCCAAACAGAAGGGTTTTCAAGGCTCTTGAAAGGCCTCTGGGCAGCTCACAATCAAAATAAACAATTCAGACAATTAAAACATCAAAAGTGCAATACAATTAAAACAATAAAAACATTTAAATACAATAAATACAATATATTAAAATACTACACTAAAATCGCCATCAGGACCCACAATAATCAGTTAAAAAACTTCTGGAACAGGAATGTTTTTACCTGGCGCCGGAATGCCATCAACGTTGGCGCCAGGCGGGTCTCACTTGGGAGAAAAGGGGCTTCACATCCTGTGTTCTAGTTGCCATGATGGCCAGCCAAGTTGCCTCTGAGAAACCTCCAGGCTGCCGCTAAATGTGCCATTTCCACTTTGGTGTAATGGCTAATAAACACTACATTGCATTCAGATTTATGCACTTGTCAGAAGCTTATTCCCGGCTCTTTTCTGCCAACAGCAGGCCCTCCACTCCACCCAAATGCTACATAGTGATGGGGGTGTTCAGAATAGGGTACATGTGCGCGGACTTGTGTGAGACAGCGTGGTGGGGAGAGGGGAGAGTGCAGCCCTTCCATCCATGGAAGGCAGTGGTTCACTGATCATGGAACTTGAACAAAATTTTGCAGTTGGGAGTATTGGTGGTTATAATTTTAGCCATTCAATTCTATTTAGCTTCTGTGAGCTTCATGTTTTAATTCCCTAAGCTATATCGAGACACCGCAGTTCTCCATGGACAGGTCTATGGTGATCCCCTCATTTTGAGTTTTCCCTCATTCATTCATTCATTCATTCAATTAATCACAGTTCAGCATCCCTTCAGGCCTGAAGCTACTTCTGTCTTTTGCTTGGGTCATGCGGTTTGTGTTGAGCAAGTAACTGCATTTGCAACCAACTCATCGGAAGCAGAAGGCACAATAGCCACTTCCTTTGTGAACTTGTCCAGTTCCTCTTTAAAATTACCAGCTATCAGCAATTTCCAGAATTTCACAAAAGCAATGTGTTCTGCTTATATACCGCCTCTCATACCACTTCAGGTAGTCTCTGGGCGGTTTACAGTTTTTTAATAACAGTATGCAGGCTACACAAGCAGGCCTCTGCCCTCAAGGGGATTAAAGTCCCATGCTGGCAAGGAGAAATCAAGGGGAGGGGAAAGAATAGTTGGCGATAAATCTGAATAAATCTCTGTGTGTATTCATTGGATTCATCTGGGTGTGAGGATTATGGGGTTAGGTAATTGTAAAGTCTCTTCAGTGCATTTCGCTGCTTAGGTGTACTTTGATGTCCAAGGAAGTGGATTAGACTTTAAAATATAGCAATTCCTCTTTAAGGTGCTATTATGTTTTTGTCTGAGCTGCCTAGTTGCCCTAAGTACATCCAATCTCGCCTGTTTTCGGAAGCTAAGCAGGGTCGGCCCTGGTTAGTACTTGGATAGGAGACCACCAGGGAATACCAGGTTCTGTAGGCGCCTGGAGTAGGAACTGGCAAACCACTCCAGTATTCCTGCCAAGAAAACTCCATGGACATGGAGTCACGAAGAGTCGGTCACGACTGTAACGACACAACACACACACACACACACACACATGTTTTTGTCTATTCTTTTTTGTTTTATTTTTATTTTTTGCTTGATAGGCTAACACAGACTAACACAACTACCTCTATTAAAAAAATTAGAACTTTTGCCACCTAGACATTTTGGACTGACTCCCAGAGGCCCCCATCAACATGGCCAAAGTAAAGGGATTCTGGAATTTCAAAATATCCAGCCATTCTACACCCTGATCTGGTGGCAGCAATGGTGTGCACTAGCCTATTAGGTACTAGAAAAGTTGCCATTTCCAAAGCAGCTCCGCGTTGACAACTTCACCGTACCCATATTTTCCTGTCTATACGACGACCCCGTGTATAAGACAACCTCCCACTTTTCCAACCCAAAATTACAGTTTTGCAAATCTGCGGTTCTGTCCTCGGCTTACTTCCGTGTATAAGACGACCATCAATTTTTAGTCTAACAATTCCAGACAAAAATATAGTCTTATACATGGGAAAATAATGTACTGAACCTCATGCATTCCTGAGACCAGGCTCATTTCCTCTGGCTGACATACCAACTGAAAATATTAAAAAGCACTCCTGGTTGTTGCTCCCTAATTCTGCCTACAAGAACTGTAAATAGTTACTTTGCCCCGTGGCACAGTGGTTAAATGCCTGTAGTGCAGGTAAAACTGTGCTCAAGATCTGGGGTTAATCCCAGGTAGCCGGCTCATGGTCGACTCAGCCTTCCATCCTTCCAAGGTCGGTAAAATGAGTACCCAACTTGCTGGGGGTGGGTGGGCAATGTGTAGCCTGCATACTGTAATTAAAAACTGTCAACTGCCTTGCTTTTGCTTTGCAAATTTACAGTAGTTAGGAGGTTCTGGGAGCTGAAGTCCAAAAACACAAACAAACAAACAAACAAACAAACAAACAAACAAACAAACAAACAAACAAACAAACAAACAACATACCCAAGCTCTAGTATTTCCCCAGTCAGCAATGAATCCAAAAGGACCACATTCACCCCCTGCACACACACACACAATGACAAGACCCAGTAATGGACCCGTCTTTCAGGGGAGTGATTAAGCAACTTCATCTAATCTGAGATGAATCCCTCAATCCCAGATCAGCAGATTTCCTTCACCCAAAGTACTTTGTCTGGATTAAGCTTCATCTTGTTCGCCCACGTTCACCTCCAAAACGCCTCCAGGCACCTATTTGGGAATTCCACTGTTTGTCTTTCTCCGGCGTCTGCCAACACTACCCGCGATATCACACTTGTAAGCTTTTCTCTGCCCCTCACTCATGATCTGTCACAGCAGTCTTTGTTGTGAGTGTGTGTGTGTGTGTGTGTGGGAGAAGAGAGATTTTTGACGGGTCCAGCAAAGTAACCTTTCCTAGCCCTGCTTTTCACATGGTAATGATCTTATTGGAACCACTGTCAGAGTTCATCTCCTTAATCGTATTATGCATAGCTGAGCTGAGCCACAATATCAATCTCAGTTGATCTGGAGCGGCTCTTAAAGTCTCCCTTCCTCTCCGTCTCTGTGCAAGGCTACGCTGTTAGCAGAACATTCACAACCCTTTCAGTGACTCTGCCTTAGGTACTTGCATGGCGATGACTCCTGGATTTATAAGCGACAAGATTGCAAATGTTGAAGAATATAAAATGAAGCACACATCTGAACTGGAGATCCTTTATATCTACAACTATTATTCAAGACATGTAGGGTTGCAGTAGCCACCTCTTCCCTTCTCCCTGTCCCCTTTGAAATCTGCCTGATATGCCAAAATCCAACTAGTGAAGCTTATTCTGGCATCAACACAGCCCTGCAGTGATCACACGATGGCACCGGTCAAACCTCTCCATGCTATGCCATTTAGTTTTCTACATCTGTCCTAATTCTAGCCTGTATTGCTTTCAGAAGATTTTTGTGCTTGGGTGAACTGATTGGTGGCAGAAAATAAGAAGAAAAAACATCTACAAGGAATCCCAGGGCGCAGATAGCAGGGTCCAAGTCTATTCCACTGTTGCACGTGTGTTCAACAGCTGGACCCCCTAATCTTTTGAGCCACTCTTTATACCAAAGGCAATCAGTACTTCTTCTGCTAAGGCGGCCTTTCTTGTTTAAAAAGAATCCCTTCCTCTTTTAGCTTTTTTTCCTAAGGTTTTCATGCTCGCTCACTCGCTCTCTCCCATCAGTCATCCAGTGTGCACACCAATGGGTCTCAACTCCATTGAAGCCCATTTATCAGGCACCTGGCTGGTTTGGTCCTGCCATGGCTGGTACCTGCTCCTAGCAGTGCATATCTCACGCCAGCTAAGCCGTTCCATTTTGAGTCCGATTCCTTCTTGCATATGACTTTGCAGAACCCCAAGAGGTCCATTCTGATCTTTGCAGGGCACTTCAAGAACTTAACTGTCAGCATAAATAAGCTGGAGATAATGGAGCCTTAGCACCCAGGATGGATGGATGGGTGGATGGATGGGTGGCGTTTTGGCAGTCATTAGGCCACATTACCATTCACTCTCACCATTGTCCAGGCTGGCTGCAGGTGACATGAACTGAAATGCAACACAGTCCGGAGGGCCACAAACTCCTCAATCCTGCTTAGCAACGTGGACTGTCTTATTTCTCTCCTTTTTGAAAACAACCTTCAACATTCACCTTGAGCAGGAATTCTGCCTAATCCAAAAGAATACCTAAAAACCTCTCGTTCACAATTAGCTGTCAAGCTCAGTGTTTATGGGTGTTAACAGTCATGAATCGTTCCCTGTGTCTGTGTTACTTAACACCAAAAAAACTAAAGAATTTATAATTGATTTTGGGAGGAAGAAAGATGTACATTTACCATTGTACATAAATGGTGAGGAGGTGGAGAGGGTTGGTAGCTTTAAATATCTGGGCACTTACATCTCAGAGGACTCAAACATCAATATGGTTGTGAAGAAGGCACAGAAGAGGCTGTATTTCCTGAGAATGCTCAGGAAGATGAAATTATCTCAGCATCTACTTGAGAGTGTATCACAGCATCATTGAGAGTGTCCTAACTTATCGCATGCTATCATGGTATGGAATCGGCTCTGTAGCGGACAAAAAAGCTCTACAGAGAATAATTAAAATTGCCCAGAATGTTACCAGGCTCCAACTACCAACCCTGGATGACATCTTCACATCTCACTGTTTGAGGAAGTCACACAACATTCTGAGAGACTCTACTCGTCCTACTCACAATTTCTTCGAACTGTTGCCTTCTGGCAGAAGATACAGAACAATTAAAACTCGGACCACAGGTCTTCTGAACAGTTTTTATCCCAGAGCTATAATTGCACTTAATAATGAACTCAACAACCACCAGCAGTGAGCACTTGGACAGGATTACCTAGCCTGTTGTGTAGATGCTTGTGTTTTTTTTGGGGGGGGGGGTTTGGTTGGCGGGGGAGTGTTTGGGGATTTTTTATGTGTGTGTGTTGAAGGGTTTTTTTAATGTGTGTGAAAGTGTTTGGAGATTTGTGTGTGTGTGTGTGTGTGTGTTGAATCTGGTCTCTGGGTGTCTGAATTTCATTGTATGTGTATACACACAATGACAATAAATTATTATTATTATCTTGTGTTAACCAGCAGCACCAGGGCCAAGGAACAGAGATGGGACTTCTCCAGACAAAGCAGGTTCTGTCTTATAGAGCTAGATTCAGTGGCATATAGTCTGTTCTACTGCTCGCACGTCCCTTACTGTGTGTTACATCACTGAAAATCAAAGGGGCTAATGAAGAACATCCATGTAAAATACGCAAATGTGCAAGTCTCCCTGTTGTGCTCTGATCTGGAGAGAAAACACCTTATTTCATCCTGTGATCTCTCTCGACAAAGTGATGCGGTGCACCCTCCACAAGCCACTCCTTGACACCCCTTTCTGGACGGATCAGCAAAGCAACAGGCTTGGAAGTTGAGTCATGGCAACCAGACTTCTTTTCTTGAGAGACTGAAATGTTTCCCTGCTCATCCAAGCAGCTTCGTCAGTCTGAGGAAGGTTAGTGGTTAGGGTAGTAGCCACTTTACCATAAAACCCTGTGCCTCTGATTCCCCCCAGGCTGCATCCGCATGGTTTTAGCTTCTCCATTGCTGTTGTTTCTCTTTCGCATCTCTCCTCACGCTCGGCTCTCTATTCTTGGACTGGATGGCCAGGGGGTGCGGTGGGTGAAACACACAGTGAATGCTACACTCCTTGACTGGTTGCCTGTTGCAGCCCGGATTAGATTCAAGGTCTTGGTTTTAGTTTATAAAACCCTCCATGGCTTGGGACCGGACTACCTGACAGAGCGTATCGTCCAGCGATCCACCTCAGCCCGACCTGTTTGGCAGTTGCGAGCGCACTCGCTGAGGGTTGCCACCCCACGAGAGGCCCGGAAGTCGGTTACCCGAAACCGGGCTTTCTCTGTGGCAGCCCCCTCTTTATGGAATTCCATCCCCAGCGAAGTGCGCTCTGCAGAGTCCCTGGAGGCCTTTCGAAAAGCTTTAAAAACATTCTTATTTCGAGAGGCCTTTGGCGAGCTTTAATTTTTTTTTCTCTTCTCCCGCCATCTTTATTGATCATTGATCATTGGGGTTTCTCGACTCTCAATTGTTAGGATTTACGCCTTCGTTGGTGTCCTGGGATGCAAAACGATTTTATTTATTGTATGTATTTCTATATGGTTTATTATCTGTTCATTTGTTGTATTATAAACTATCTCTCTTGTTTCGGCGCTTGGTCGCCTGTTGTACGCCGCTTAGAGTTCTGTCTAGAAGATAAGCGGGATATAAATATAACAATAAATAAATAAATAAATAAGTTGGTACGGTGTCCCGGAAAATGCTTTCCCAGTTCCCCGCAGGAACAAATGACATTTGCTCATGCCTGGAAACAGAAGTGATGCGGGGCCATTGGTTCTCCTTGGTGTAGGTGGCAGCTGGAATGAGGAATCTGTGCCTGCATGCCTTCATCTCCTGCCTGCTCCCACTCCTTCAATAGTCTACGGGTGACTAAAAATTCACTGACTGACTGCCACAGAAGCTAGCTTGATGGCCACTAACCAGCAACCAGCAAGGGGGATCTTGCACTGAATCATAGATGATGGAGGATGTCTTTTTTAAAAAAAAAATTAAAACTAGATCCAGCCACCCAATATGTACAATAATCACTTGCTTCTGCTTTTTCCCGCTACTTCACACCTGCTGCCCCCACTTGAGTATCTCTCTGCCGTGTATAGGCAGAAACTATCTTGCCATTTATTTTTGCACAGGGACTAACAGATTTCAGGTGCGATGAGCTACAGTAATAATAGATAATCAATTCAAATGGAGACTGAGGCTGAGAAATTAGAAGAAGACTAGACGAGCTGAGTGGCCATGAAGGAACTGGAAGAAGGATGTGCCAAGGGAGACCAAGGCCAAGATCGACCTTGTGGTCAGATTTCTGATGACTATGCCCTGATGTGAAAAATGGACTGGGAAGAAAGCTGACTCGGGGTAGGGTGGGGTTGGGGAATCAAATTCATTTCAAATGTGTGCAAGAGAACTTTATGGATGCCATGGACTGCCAGAAAGAGAAATACGTAGGTACTAATGAAATTGCACAAACAGGAGCAGCTACTTGGCCTTCCTATCCCTCACCGCATGTCAGTTGCATTACTTGGTGCATAAGCAGGAATGTTGAGTCGTAATTTGTTCATGCGGCGATTCACCACTGCAATTAATGCAACTGCTTTTAACTCCACTGTAAAGCCCTAGCAGGATGCTAGTAAAGCAAGGGGAGGGGGAATCTAATGTACCGTAATTTAGCACTATTTTAAAACCAGAGGGGAAGTCTTAAGGGGTTCCCCCCCATGATCTAGTGACAATTTTACCATCTGGATCTCAGAACAAATATTCCCGAGAGAAAGTGAGCAAGTGCAAGATTAATGAACAGCTCAGGTCCATTTTAAGCATTAGACAAAGTGTAGCAACTCCCTCGAGTGCACCAGTTGGGAGGGTGAGTTGTTGTTGCAGTTTATATACTGCTCTGTAGGCTGCCTAGATGCCCTAAGCATATCCAATCTCGCCTGATTTCGGAAGCTAAGCAGGGTTGGCCCTGGTTAGTACTTGGATGGGAGACCACCAGGGAATGCCAGGTGCTGCAGGCACCTGGAGTAGGAACTGGCAAGCCACTCCAGTATTCCTGCCAAGAACTCTTCGTGACCCCATCTTGGATGGTTGCCCATCCAAGTACTAGCCACAGCCAATCCTGCTTAGCTTCCAAAATCAGGTGAGATTGGATGTACGTAGGGCATCTAGGCAGCTACCATAGTTTAACCACTGTGTCACGAGGCTCAGTGTCAGCCTTCACCTTATTCCTCCTAAAATCTCTTGCGTTCCTTGCTTCTTAGAGGAGTGGATTACCAAGGCTACTCTATGGGGTGGGCAAAAATCTAGAACCAGGTGTTGTTGGACTTCAGCTTCCAGAATTCTTTGCCATTGGGTTTTCTGTTTAAGGCTGACGAGACTTGTAGTCTCACAGCATCGATAGAGCTGCATGTTGCCCATCCCTGCCCTAAACTCTCCTGTCCTTGGCAGAGCCAGCGCTTCCATTAAGGCGAACTAGGCAGCTGCCTAGAGTGCCGAAATGGAGAGGGCGCTGGCCAGCCTGCCGTCCCCCTGCCGCCGCTGCCGCCGCCCCCTTTCTCCGCACTCCCTCACCCCACACTGGCTGCCTCTTTCTGCTCCTTGGGCTTGAAATTTTATACCTCCCCCCCTGACGTCTCTGGGACTGGGACGGCCTGAGAGGGAGCGAATGAGGGAAGGGCGCTCCAAGCCCAACCTTCGTGTCCGGCACGGCACATTAACGGGTTCAGGATGTGGAGGATTCCCCCCCCCCTCATTGTCATTGCTGAAGATGCTGCAGCCAGTCTTCTGTCTGTGAAATGGAGGGTGGGTGAAGGACCACCTTTTCCTTCAGGCAGCAAAGATATCTTGAGCCAGAGCCCCCCCCCCCCCAAAAGGCACACCCTTTATAGATCACTAATATCTAGATCTGTAGATTTTGCAGCCTCTCTGCCAGTCACTCTTGGTGTCCAGCCCCAGGGCCTCCAAGAAACTTACCACTGCCTTCCTCTGATTGCTCACAGCATTTAGTATGCAGAAAGCATTGTGTGCCTTCACTGATTTCCCCACAGTGTACCCAGGGAACAGCCCTCTATGCCAGCTAAGAACTGTGCCCAAGCTGGACCTCTTTGGTCTAGCTGTAAGGCTACTACTTTTTGGAGATGGACCGGAGCGATTCCCCGATGGACATAAAGGTTGCTAGAAGGAAGATTTTTCCCTCCAAAGGGACTCGTTCCCACCATCTGAGTGCACCCAAAGTTACTTTTTTATAAGTATGATGAATAACATGTTACCAAGAGGAGAGAAGTCACAACTAGCTGCTACTTTCTAAAGCCCCCTTCCAAAAAGCATTTTAAAGCATTTTGACAGGAATATTTTATTTTTATGCCCTCCTTTTATCACTTCTAAAGACAATAATCTGCCAATAATGGTGGATTACAGTAATCCATCTGGGACGTAACTAAGGCATGTGTCACCATGGCCAGATCAGAACCTCTCTGGTAATGGGCACCGCTGGCACACTAGTTTTAAGTTGACAGAAGCACTCCTGGCCTTTGCCAAAACCCAGTCCTCTAGGCTCAGAGTCGAATCCAGGAGCACCAGCAACCTCTGCCCCTGAGTTTTCAGGAGTGTAACCTCAGCCAAGACAGGCTCTATCTCTGTCCACACTTTCCACATATTTAAGCAGAGGCTGGATGGCCACCTGTTAGGAGTCCTGTGATGGGGGTTCCTGCATGGCAGGGGGTGGGACTAGATGGCCCTTGAGGTCTCTTCCAACTCTATGATTCTATGAACTCCCCATCAATCAGAATTAAAGAGTCAACGGTTTTGCAAGTTTAATGTCTTTCACTATGACTTTCCAAGTTGCAGTCCAAGTACATTTGGGTTACCCAAGGTTGACAACAACTGTTGGCTTAGAAGAGAGCATTCTGAGCTCTGGCAGAGGCAAGGCTCATAACGCCACCTTACCCGCCCTTCCAAATCAAGCTGCACAGAATCCGGAGCCAGCCCAATTGCTTTGGTATACTAGAACATCTCACAAACACAGGAAGGCTACAGTAGTAACTGAAGAAAGAAAGAACAATTTGTTGCCATTTTAGGACATCTCAAATCTCTTGCCTGACACAGCTGCCTCCTCCTTCCTAAGGGTAGGGCTGTTTGATCAAGGCTGCATGTGAAGACTCAAACCTTTATGCATTCAACAACAGCTTGCTCTCGGGCTCCAGCTAGCATTTTTTATCCCCCCCCTTTAAATGAAGAAGCCAAAATAGAAGGTTATGACACCTCTGCATTAATTTTCTCCTCCTCAGTTCCCCCCCCCCATTTTAAATATCCCCACTTCTCTCTCCGTCTTGCTCAGTATTCTCTTCTGCACTTGAAGCTGCCAAGAAATCTCATTTACATTCAAATTGCCTGACACGCCAAGGCTGCTGGTGTCCCTGTTGCAGGTGGGGACCTCTTCTGCTCAGGAGTGTTTGGAATGGTTAATGATATAGGCAATGGATGAAATGGAAGATTACTTCTGCATCCTGTTCTCCCACCACCACCACCACCTTCCCCTGTTTTCTCCTTTTTAATGCTAGTATACCATGATGGCCAATCTGGAATACAACCAATCACTGTCGCTCAGAATACTGTCTGGGAATTGGTCTAAAATTCCCATTTAAGACTATTTCAGAGTCAAGGAAGGACACCCACAGGTTGGGGGCTTGCGTTACACTTAGGCCACAGAATCCAAACACTGAGAGTCAAAGCAAGAATTTGGAAGGCATTGTATTGGTGTATGTGCCCTACAGCTTCTCAAGCATCAAGCTTAGAAGTACCTTTCCTTTCCTTACAACTGCAACTTGACAAAGAATGACTTGTTTTCTTCGTAATTATAATAGTTAAAGTTATTTTTTTAGTTACATTAATGTGGCCCAACTAGTGGCAAGGGAATACCATCAGATCGTTTTTAGATTCTGGGAATTGTTGTTCAAGAATGTAGGGATGCAACAACATGGAGGGATTTGCCCCACAGTTTTGGTTCAGTCTGGAGCAGTTTTGCTCATTTCCCCGGCAATCGCATCATAAGTGCCAGCACAAATCAGTCTGTTTCTTCAGTATTCCTACCCAAACTTTTTTTGGATCCCTCTCAGGGGCTACTTAGAATCATAGAATCATAGGATCATAGGATCATAGAGTTGGAAGAAACCTCAAGGGCCGTCTAGTCCAACCCCCTGCCATGCAGGAACCTCCATCACAGGACTCCCGACAGATGGCCATCCAGCCTCTGCTTAAAAACTTCCAAAGAAGGAGACTCCACCACCCTCCATGGCAGCATATTCCACTGCCAAACAGCTCTAACTGTTATGAAATACTTGCTTTTAGGTGTGGGTACGATCGCTCCATTTTGGTTCAGATCCAGCATCTGTGATCACTGGGATCGTATCAAAATACAGTGGTACCTCTTAAAACAAATTTAATCTGTTCTACAGGACAATTTGTTTTAAGAAAAGTTTGTCTTACGAAACACAGTTTCCCGTATTTGGAAGATGGGCGGTATATAAATGTAATAATAAATAAACAAATAAATAAAATATACTCCTGCAATGGCAAGTGGGTTCCTTTTATCCTCTATTGACCGTAGCATCTGTTGTATTTTTGTGGTGGGTCTAAATACGGTTTGTAGGTTGTGTTTTTTTCAACACTTTGCCCATGCGGTCTGTGACTCCTTTTTGAGCTCTGGGCCTGGAGCTCCTAATCCCACCAGGTGTCCCCAGTCCATTATCCAGTGGGCAATATTAAAAATGTAGCTACTTCATAGCCATGAGAACCTCTGTACTCTGTGGAACGGAAATGGGAGCATCATCTTGTTCTTTGCTTAAGAGGCATCAAAACATTATGGGATATCTTCATACCCTCATGCTTCCCCCCCTCCCCCTTTGGTAAATACACTTTGAGGAGCTAAATGGAATCAGGGCTGTATGACCTGAAACAAGGCAAACACTTTCCTGCTTACCATTTGGTTTTTACAAATTCCCCTACGAAACTGCAAGAGGCAAGAGGAGGAGAAAGCCCAGGAGGCACCATCAAAGTATGTGTATGTTTTCCATGGAGTGGCACAAAACAGTTTAGGAGGAAGATTTAAGTATTGAACACAGAGCAGGTTGCAAAACCTCTCTCCTAACAAAGGAACTCTGCTCAACACTTCCTCTTCTGGACATCACAGCAATTTTGCTCTAGAGAAGGGGCTGCCAGTATATGGGAACTGGGAAGTTCTAAAGTGAATGATGCACTGTGGGGTAAAAGTGCTTTTTTTTTGCCAGCCCTGAATCTGCTGACCGTTCTACTAGATGACCACGGATTGCAAAATGATCATTCTTTTTTCATCCCATTTAATTTCCATATTGCCTAATAGATCTCTTGGTGGTTCCAAAAATAGAGCTTAAAACCATGATGCAAAAACCTGGGGTGGGCTGGGGAGTGGGGAAACCCAAACCCAAAGCAAGAAATTAAAAAAAAGCCAAGTCAAATAAAACCAAAGCCGCCTCAACCCAGACCAGATATGCCTGCTCCTGGACCTGTGTCTGAACACCACATATTTCGTGTACAGAGGGGACTTCTACAGACAGAAGCATGGTTGTGCCATGGGTTCCCCAGTGTCACCGATTGCTGCAAACCTATACATGGAAGAAGTGGAGAAGAAGGCACTCAACACCTTCCCAGGGACAACACCATCCCACTGGTTCAGGTATGTAGATGATACCTGGGTGAAAATCAAGACTCAGGAAGTACAGGCCTTTACAGACCACATCAATGCAGTGGATCCTAATATTAGGTTCACTAGGGAAGATACCCAAGACAGGCTTTCCTCGATTATGCAGTCATCATCAGACCTGACCGTGGCCTGGGAGTAGAAGTTTACAGGAAACCCACCCACACAGATCAATACTTACTGTTTGACTCCCACCATCCATTACAGCACAAACTAGGAGTCATCAGAACCCTAAGCCACAGAGCAGAGAGCATCCCCACCTCCACAGAAGCCAAGAAGAAGGAAGACAGACACCTGAAGACAGCACTTAAGGCCCGTGGGTATCCAAAGTGGGACTTCAACAAAGCAGTGGGCCATCCCAGAAGAACAAGGGATCAATCTGAGACCCAGACCCGATGGAAGAACCTGGTCATTGCTTATATGGCTGGAGTGTTGGAGAAGCTTAAAAGGATTTTTGGCAAACACCACATCCCTGTTTATTTCAAACTCACAAGCACACTAAGGCAGAGACTTGTCCACCCAAACGATCCGATACCAAACCAAAAAAGGAGCAATAGAGTATATGCAGTCAATGCAGTGAGGAGTGTCCAGACCTCTACATTGGAGAAACTAAACAGCCATTAAACAGAAGGATGGCCCAACATAGGAGGGGTAACAGCTCAGGACCAGAATCAGCAGTACACCTCCATTTGAAGGACAAAGGGCACTCTTTCAAAGATGAAGATGTACACATATTAGACAAAGAAGAGAGCTGGTTTGAGAGAGGAGTAAGGGAAGCCATTCATATTAGCATTGAAAACCCCTCCCTCAACAGAGGTGGTGGGCTCCGGCATAGTCTATCTGCTACTTATCAGGGTGTGCTTTCCAAAGTACCCAGACAAATAAAAAAGCCTTCACCACCAAGGCCATAGCTAACGACCCATTCTTGATGGGTTTCAGCACCTTAGGCCATTGTTCACCTTAAGGCTATGGATACTATTGTCTCCCTAACAAGCCTATTCAGGCTATTGTTCATCTTATGAGCCTAATTTAGACCAGGGTGACAGGAGGTCAAAGCTGACTATAAGATGGAGTACTTGCACTAGCTGTATTCAGACCGATGAAGCTGTTTGGATGAACAGCGAAACGTTTCTATCTCTCAAAAAAGAAGTCCAGTAGCCATGACTCAACTTCCAGATAAACTCACCTGGATGACTGAGAATCTTCACAGACATATGCTATACAAACCGTTTGTTATACGAGGGTCCACTGTACAGTAATATACTAGGGTTGCAGCAAGTTCCGCCCCACCCAAAAAAACAACAACAGATTTTTGACGTTTATATAATATCTATTGTATTTATGTGCCATCAAGTTGCATCCGACTTATGGTGACCCTATGAATGGGCTATCTCCACAATGAACTGTCCTTAATTGCTGCACTCACCTCTTATAGACTCATTATTGTCTTTATCAGATCATCTTGCCTTCTTATGATGTCCTCCTCATTTTCAAGATTCTTGCCTCCAGATAGTTCAGGCTTGATTTACTCTAGGATGTACTTATTTGTTCAGGTTATCCACAAATCTCTTCTCCAGCAACACATTTCAAAGATATCTTTTTTTTCCTTGTCAGCTTTCTTAACTGTCTAGCTTTCACGTCCATATATATTTCTAGATGGCACCTACATCCAAGATGACAAAGAGTGTTGTGGCAACTTGAAGAGTGACACACATTATTTTGGCAGACACTTTCACCTACAGCCCACTTCTTCAGAGGCATAGAATGCAGTCATGGTAGGTAGACAGCCATTTATACAGTAGTGAGGAAGCTAGAAGATGAACTACAATTGAAATGCAAGAGGTCCAATATGTTGATGGTCAGCCACCGGCCATTAAGAGTCATTGGCCATGCTTGAGGATGATAGATAGACATCTGAATTATAGCTGTTAAGCGCCTCAGAAATGAGGCTGACATATTAATCAGGCTGACAATGCATGAGTAATTGTGATCATGAACTAGCTGGGCTGTATTCAAGAGGCAGACAGCATCTTTCCAATGCCTCATTCTATAAGCCCTTTTTCCTCAGAAACCACCAAGGAATACTGTATGGAGCTGCAACACCTATTGAAAGTCACCTACATTCCTGGCTACTCTACTGTATTGCCTTGGGGAACAGCACCATTGCAATTAGGATTTCTGTGTTTTCAGGGCCATACTCATACGTTCAGAATAGTGGAGTCAGAAGGGGCCTATAAGACCACTGAGTTCAACCCCTGGCTCAGTGCTAGAATCCCAATTAAAGTAAATCTGGTAGGTGGTTGCTTAGTTTTCTCAATGCCTCTTGTGTTGGAGTGCTCACCACAGCCAAAGACAATTAGTTCCATTGTTGTACTGCTCTAACAGTGATGACATTCAGCCAAAATCTGGCTTCCTGTAATTTGATCCCATAATGTTCTGACTTACATATGGGACACCATGGATTTTGTGAGGAAACTGCAATCCATGAGCAGTTTACCAGAAAACAAATTCTTGGCCACCACAGATGCAGTGTAGAATTGAATAAGCTAGAAGTTCCTTCCAGAAAATGAGGAAAATCTTAACAAAGCAGGACTTCATACTCGAATACTTCAATCTTATGTATTCAGCATATTTCTCTATGGTGTTGAAACTTGGACCCATACAGGCATATTGTGCAGGAAGCTGGAAGCATTCGAAATGTGGACGTACAGACAAATTCTGAAGATACCTTGGACAGCCAGAGACACTAATATGGCTGTTATTACAGCACATGAATAAAAGTTAGAAATCCCCAATACTGTAAAGATAAGAAAATTGCAATATTTCGGACACACAATGGCTGCTCCTGCTCTATGGAACAAACTCCCCAGCGAGATACGCCTTGCACAGTCCCCACCCACCTTCAAAAAAGCACTTAAAACCCTTGCTTTTTAGAGAGGCATATGGCAAACGAAACTGATGTCTCGTTTGTTGCTCATGTTTTGTGGTCCTGGGGCATCATTCCCTAAGTTGTTAGGTGTTTGCTTGGTCGCCTTTAGGTTTTTTGTTTTTTTTTTAGTTCTTCAGTTCTTTTCTTGTTGTTTTTTTTTTTAAAATTTTTATTTCACAAGACAAGTTAAGACAACAGTACAATAGCGTCTGATTATTTATACATTCTATAGGACCAATATCCTTTTCAGAATCCACCCACTAATTCATCTTCTAACACAGTTAATTGTGACACACACACAAGTAAATTAATTATTTTAAAATTTTACATTCCAGCAGTCAAAATTATTCCCCATAACAGATTCCTCATTTTTTAAGTTAATTCCATACGTTAATAAGGGCTTCCAGGTTTTCATAAATGTATCATGTTCTTTTCTTGTTGTGGTGTGTTATATTGTTTTAGCTTTGGCTTTTGTCTTATGCTACAGTTTGTCTTTTTGGTATCCAATGTAAACTGCCCAGAGTTCCTTCATGGAAGACGGTGCGGTAGACATGGGCACGACTTGGCGAAATTTCCGTTTGCGTTTCCGTTCCTCGTTTCCGTTACGCAACGGAAACGGTAACGACAATTACTCCGCCAGTATTCGAACTCGAACCGATAAACGATAAATTGGGTCTGATTTGTCGTGTTGTCATTCCTGGCATCGCGCGATCAAAAAAAGTTTTAAAAAGTGAAAAAAAACCCGATTCCCGGTCAAAAAAGCAGGCGAAAATATGCCTGCCTGAGGGCACCTACCAGAGGGGTGGTTTCTGGGGGGGGGTCCCCACTCCAGCCTCCCCCCCCCGTCCTGGGCTGCTGGTACCAGGGTGGGGGGGGGGCATCCTCGGCGTATCCATTTGCCATGCGGTGCAGGGGGGATCCAAAATGGTGACCGCAATATTTTTTTTAAATCGTGGTCCAAAAACCCACCAAAGCACCACACAGAACCATGCGAAAATTAGCTATTTTAAATGCTTGAATTTTTATAGTAGCAGCAGCAGCAGTGGGTTTTTCTTGCAATAAAACGTCTCCATTGATTTTATTTTTTTTATTTTTTTTATTTTTTTTACACCTGCGCACGCGCAATGATGGGCTGGCCATGGGACGGGACCATGCAAATTTTTGGAGCCATTCCACCAATCGCATGGCCAGGTTTCGCTGAGACTTCTGGATGTGCCAGAGAGGGCATTAAAAGCCCACCAACCCTAATCCTAACCCTAATCCTAACCCTAACCCATACGCCAGTACACTGTGTTCTTAGTGGACCAGAGGCACCCAGAGGTACAGCCCACTAACCCACCCTAACCTTAACCGTTACCCTAAGCCTAGCCCTTACCCCCTAACCCCATGCTCTGGGAACTTGAAGTCAAGTCGTGTTAAATCGCGGCGGTAACGACAAACGAAAAAACGAAACGACAAAACGACAAATTTTTGAAAAATTTCGCGAAAAACGGAAACGAGCCGAAACGGACCCATCCCGAAAAACGACAACTCGAAAAAAAATTTTCCTGGTCGTGCCCATCTCTACGGTGCGGTGTGTGTATATATGCTACGATATGTTCAGTGATTTAGGTATCAGGCTGCAGGGACAGAATTTGGAAGTTCATTCCCCACTGTGCCCTCCTGTGAGTAGAGACAGCTGTGTAAGTGGCACAGTCCCAAGGAGATCCCCAGGAGAAGGGAATATTTTCTCCCTGAAAAACCCTAGAAAGTGTTGCCGTAAGTTGTAATGGACTTCTCATCATCACTACCAACACCATCTACCAATTAAAATCAAGTCTCCTGAGTCCGATTCCATTACTCGATCCATTATACCACACTGGGTAACCAGGACTGACTCTTTACCCAACCACCATTTAAATCTCTACCTCTCAACGCAGAGATTGTCAGTTCCCCCATATGCTTGACTTCTTTCATTTCCATCATATTTCATCGCCTCTTCTCTATACCCCTGTATAAATATCTCTCCATACACCTGACAAGGTAGGCTGTAGTCCAGAAGCGATTACACCAAATAAAACCTCTTGTATCCAAGGATCCTCTTCTTTTTTGCCGCAAATGATTGACACGGCTACTACCCAGGACTCCCAAAGTGGCTAATAAAATGAAAACCCCAACCATTTTAAAAAAGCCAGCTTTCAGTAGTAAAGCCCATGTGGGACTGGCAATCAAACATAGCAGTGTGGAGTTCTCCTGCACAGGATCTCAGCATAGCTGTGTCCTTTACAAGGCACCCCCTCTCCTCTCTTCTTTCTGTCTTCCGGACACTCCGGACACTCAATATTATGTGGCCACAGAAAAAGCTCAGTTCTTCCTGTGGCTGTCTGGAAGACCTCCCTTTTTGAAAATTTCCTTTAAAAACACTGCACTGCTGAAATCCTTAAGGTCAGAAGTGAATTGTGGGTTGATTGCCCTGATTATGAGCAACTTGCTCTTGTTACCCCTCTAGCCTACTGGTACTTTACTCTTGTGCTCCGGTTCTTTTGGCTGCCTAAGAAACAGTATCCATAATCTGAACATCAGAAATAGAGGGGAAGGCTAGAAACATCCAGAGCTAGTGAGATAAATTGACAGTCACTGAAGCATAACATCAGTTCAGAGAAGCGGCTAAAGAAATTGCAATAGAGGAAGCAGTCTTTGTCTAGCATCAAAAGTGCAACCAAGGTTGCACCAGATGAACTTCCTTTGAGTTAATATTCCAAAGGTAGGATGCAGGCACTGAAAAAGCCTTGTCTTGGTTCCAGGGCCGGTGCTAGTTTTTTTTGCGCCCTAGGCGAGGGGCGGGGGGATGGGGTGGGCGGGCAGTGGGTGGGCAGGGTGGCGGCGGGTGGGTGGCGGGGCGGCAGATGGCGGGGGATGGCGACAGGCACGGGGGCGGACGGTGATGGGCATGGGGGCAGGGCGGCGGGCAGACGGCGACGGGCAGCTAGCGGGTGGCGGGGGGATGGGCGGCCATGGCCAGCGGCGGGGGGGTAGCAGGCTGGCCAGCGCCCTCTCTCCATTTTGGCGCCCTAGGCAACTGCCTAGTTCGCCTTAATGGAAGCGCCGGCCCTGCTTGGTTCACCATCTACCTACCACACACAAAGCCTCTATATCAGTGATGGCAAACCTTTTAGAGACCAAGCATCCAAAATGCGATTCAAAACCCACTATTTTTTTTCCCGCAAAGTGCCAATACGGCAATTTAACCTGAATCCAGGTGGTTGTGAAGAGGTGATGTCAGGTGCCCACAGAAAAGGCTCCAAGTGCCACCTTTGGCACCTATGCCATAGGTTCGCCAACACTGCTCTATATAATATATTGGCCACAGAGATCTCTGGCTCTAACCATATAGTATCATGTTTATCAACTCTGCCATAACTACTGTATGTTTTCCAGTTTCATGAACTCAGGAGGTTCTCTAGAACACAGGAAGCCGCCTCATGTTGAGTTAGAGGTCTTTGTAGTTTGGTAATCGATACTTACAACTTGGTGTAGTCCAGCTGTTTCAGAAAGTGATTCCAATAACTTTTGCCAGGATGGCCAATAGTTAGAGATTATAGGGGTTCATTTTTAAATTTAAAATGTTTTACCCCAATTTTCTTTTCGAAGGGACCCAAGGCAGCTTACAACATTTGAAAACAGTATATATAATTGGAGACTATAAGTATACAACAGTTGTTAAGATTAGAGACAATATTTAAAGCTAAGAATAATGAAAATGAAGAGGCATTTTATATCTTACATCATTAGAGTGGCAATATTAAAGCAAAGCAAAGTGTGCTGCTTATATACCACCCCATAGTACTTAAAGCACTCTGGTGGAGGGTGTGTGTGTTACACAATTTATTTATGCAGGCCACTCATTGCACCCCCCCACCAGCAAGCTGGGTACTCCATTCCATAAATCTTTAATGGCATTAAAACAAAGGAAGTACACAAATAAAGACTGAAGAGTTACACAGAACATTATAAAATAAATCTCATCAATGGTCTAACTACAGTTCACAGAGGGTTGATCGTTTTTTAAAAAAATACAGCTGTTAGAAATTCAAATTCAGCCACCCAAGCAGTGACTAGTTCAGAATTGTCCTGAAGGAGAACTCATTTTACCGACCTCAGAAGGATAGAAGGCTGAGTGAACCTTGAGCCTGCTACCTGGATTTGAAACCCAAGTTGTGAGCACAGTTAGGGCTGCAATACAGCAGTTTAACCACTGCACCACAAGGCTCGTGTTAAAGTTAAGAACAAGAAGTAAATAAACATGGGGGGGGGCAAAAAGCTATTTTAAGAGATGAAATACAAAAAATGAAAAACATAAGTACTACTAACCCAGGCCAAGCAGTAATACACCACAATCCATCACATAGAGTTTCCGATCGCTGTCTTTCACAGCACACTTGGACATATCTGGGGACAAATATGGCAAACCTCTGCATACACAAGATGTACTTTGTTTGCCTAGTGACGTCTGGGAGCCTTCCTGTAATTTTAGGGGCTCTTACTATTCCTGCAACTTCCACGTATCTCAAAAAAAAATTTAGTTGAAAAGGAGGTGGTGGTTATGTAGAAGTCAAAATAAAGTATTTTCATTTAAAAAAAAAACACTTTTGGGATGGGGGAAGTGACATACGGGTTGGGGGAACAGGCGTAAGTTTCTCGAGTCCAAGGATGGTGGGTGTGGCCTTTAGACCTTTGAAGGTTGCCTACCCCACCCCAAATTTCAAACTGCATGCTCCTAGACCACCGTGACCCAGCAGCAGAGAGCTATAGAACAGATGAGGGGGTAGAGGATCGCTACAAAGGCCCCAAAGAAAGAAGGGGACTTCATGGAAGCAAAGGACACTCCAGGTAGGTTGATCTCTTTATGGTCTCCTGTAGTTTGTCCTTTAGAGTCTCTCTAGACTTCTTTGCAAGCTACCTAGATGCCCTAAGCACATCCGATCTCGGCTGATTTTGAAAGCTAAGCAGGGTCAGCCCTGGTTAGTACTTGGATGGGAGACCTCCAGGGAATTACCAGGTGCTGTAGGCACTGTTGCTTTTTCAGATCCCCTTGGCATATGAGAAAAGAGCATCTCTGTCTCTCCCTAGGGGCCTCTATCACATGACCGCTAAATGCAGATGATAATAAAATGCGCACTTTCTCTGAGTGTGGTCACATGACATTAGATGCGCAGTTACTGCCCCCACGGTAGCATTTTTAAAATCTCTTTTTTGTGTCCCCATTTGCCAAATGTGCATGAAAGCGCTGTTTTGAAAAGCTGTTTGCTGCAAAACGGGTGAAACCAAAAGAAGATGTGGTTTTTTTTGGAGTTCACACAACCTTTGCTTCAAATCAAAATGTGCATCAGCAAGCAAAGTAATTTGATCAAACCCCTAGCAGTGGTGCAGAAAGTTGCACTTGAGATGCGCTTCAGGGGGGCGTGGTCGAGAGGGGTGTTCAGAAGATGCAGCTGGCCGTGAGGGCACGATCTTTAGATGCAAATTCCGTAAAAGAAAAAGGTGCATTTAAGTGGTTGTGTGATAGAGGCCACAGTTTCCTCTCTCTCAAGGGCTTTTCTTATTGTGCTTGGCAAAATAAATTAACAGGAGGGGGCTCGGGTTTTATGAGTCAGGCAAAAACAAATTGAACCAGATTTCAGCAAATTAAAAGGGGAGGTTCTTTGTGATATGAGCCCAGTTCCCCTTGTGAAAGGTACCCTTTGCTAACTTGGAGCCTCTGAAGGAGTCCGTGTGTGTGCCCGCCTTTGCATGCATGCATGTTCGTGTGCATGTGTGTTTGTCTGGGGAATCTCAGCAGGACGCCAAAGCATGGTAAGCTGCATAGAGCTAAGAGGGCTGCAACATAGGGTTCCCATAAGCAGGGGTACGAACCAAGGCCTCTACCTGGCATCCTGAGATGCCCAGCTGCCACTCATGATGTGCGGTACCCAGTTCAAGGCATCCTACGGCACAGCATCAAGAGTGCTTTAATCAGGAACTAAAGGCCTCCTTCAGATTCTCAGCAGAAACAACCTTCCCCAGCCTGCCACTTCCAGATTTTTCAGGTTACAAAGCCTGCTGGCTGGGCAATGGGAGTTACAGTCTAATACATGCAGAGGTGACAGGCTGGAGAAAGCAAATATATTAAAATTGTATAAATTTTTATTTAAATTCCCAGGCTGTGAGTGACAAAAAATATATCTGATCAAGAGTCTTCTTGTGGAAGCTCCCTGTGTGCATTCTCTATTCAACAGTAAACGCCACCCGTTCAATGTGCCACTGTGGAACAGACCTTAAACCATGCCCGCTTTATAGTTGGTGCAGTTGGATTTGCAAAGAAACAAAAGTAGAACTCGGTGGCTATAAATCCAATTCTTGAAATAAAAAGAAAAGAAAAATAAGGAAGGAAGCAAACCAAAGCAAAGTATTCTGCTTATATTTTGACCCACAGCACTTAAAATACTCTACAGGTCAACTGCAATTTATTTATGCAGGCTGCACATTGCCCTCCCACCCCAAGCAAGGTGGGTCTTCATTTTACTGACCTCAGAAGGATGGAAACGTAAGTGAACCTTGAGCCAGCCGGCTACCTGGGATTGAGCCCCAGATCATGGACACAATTATAGCTGCAGTACAACAGTTTAAGCACTGTGCCATGAAGCAGGAAGGAAGGAAGGAGTATTAAGAGACATAAGAATGGCCTGCTGACCAGATGGATGGCATAGAAATGTAAGAGATAAATAAATTGCAAGTGTTGGGGTGGTTTATTTAAAAAAACAATCAACAGCATGGAGTACTGAAATACAATACACAGTATTTCCCCCCAGCCAGCCGAAATCCATTTAAGCAATGATCCCCCAATATTAGCAGCAAATTCTATCCAAATGATCAAGCTATTTATAAAACCAGCACGGGTACACCAGCATTGTTCATGCAAGAATAATTTGGGGGACTGAGGTTCCCAGAATCTTCACCAAGCTGGCTGTAGATTCAAGGAGTTGTAATTTTTTTTTTTTAAAAAAGCAGATTCCCGCCCCCACTGTCCCCATAACCCTGATAACAGAATAGTGGCACTAGAATAAAACAAGCACAGTTGGTAGCGGTGGGAAGGATACACTCACTGTATACTGAAGCCAAGCACAAGCAGGCAAGAAAGACGCTATGATTACTAAAGGGAGGGCTTGCTCCAACACCTCCAGAGTCTTAGCAAGCTGGACAAACCTCTCTCCCTGATATTGTCTTCAAATACACCCACCCCACCCAGCCATCTGTAGTACATATTGCCAAAGTGACCCTTTAATCCCTGTTCTATTAGAAGCAGGGTTAAAGCACATCACATCAAGGTTTTAGACTTTTTAAGGACACATCTGTTAATTCCGAGCCCAGAACATCTGGAAGTGAAAAGCCACCCATAGAAATGTCATCGCCTCCCCCCCCCCCCAGCAGCAGCATTATGCCCACCTCTCAAGCCTCAACATCTGAACACCCTCCATTCTGGCTTTCTTGTAAGATGCTTTCAGTCAGTCTACTCACCCACCGCAGAAATATTGCCTGAGCTTTGATTGAGAGAAAAAGAGATTTTCCTGGGCAGTTATTGTGGTAAGAGTTGGAACATTCTGGATAAAAAGGGCCAAATGGGGACTCTTTCATGAGAAACTGCTGTAATTACGTTTAATGCCTCCCAATAAACAGAGGCATCGGTTCTCTGGCGGAGGAGACAAATGCGGTTTGAAATATGGGGTGGGGGGGCGAGTGTTGCAGCCCCCCCTCACTGAATGCCAAGGCCGCCCATGGGCAAAATGGGACACATCTGTTCCCATTTTCTCGTTTTATCTCTCATCAAGGGGAAGGTGTGGGAAAATCAATTTTCCTCTGGGGAACTAACAAAGGGGTACTTAAAGGGTCATTGAAAACACTCAGGTTTTCCCTGACCTAACACCATCCAGAGGTATTCATCTACAGCTTGCTTTGCCACCACCATCTCCCAGAGATCTTGGCCAATGGTTGCTGTTAATTATGGAAGCCAAGGGGGGCTTGTTGATCAGGGTGAGGGGTGGGTGGGATGCCAACCATTCCAGAGCAGAAGCCGGTCTGATGGGAGCTATCATTCTGAGATATCTGATGAGAAGGAGACTAGATGGGAGATGTTCATAATGATCTATTTAGAAATGTACCATCATGCATCATGCATGATCATCATCATATCATCATCATCATCATCATCATCATCATCATCCCCAAGGGTGCCGCCTTGTCATGGCGGGGGGCTTAACTGTTGCACTAGGTCCAACCTTACCAGAGAGGTCTTGACTGAGGAACAGAACTAAGTGCACCCAACAACCCATGAATCATGGTGAAATAGAAGCCTACACTGGCTCGGTCATCGCCCCGGTTAACAAGGACCGGGAAGGCTGTTGATTAACCTGGACATCCGTCAATAAATGGGCTACAGTCATGGGTCCCATTGCTGAGCAACCAGGACATGGGCCTGTAGAGTTACTGGAAGTTGAACCATCTCAGAAGCGGCAGAAATATACTTTACCAGGGAAGTGGACAATCATGAAATGCGGTTATAGAGCAGAATCTGAAAAACGAGGTTACCAAAAGTGGATGCATCAACTATGGAAACAAGAATATCCGAACTCCAAGATGACTGAATTACAATTAGCTGACCAGCGAAGATAGACTATCAGAAACAAGGTGTTTGGTAAAGTTGAACTAGAAGAAATACGGAGCAGCTGTGAAATTGGGGGTCAACAAATTATCCAAATAGGAGAATAATAGATTAATAACACCTGGGGACATTGAACAGTCTGAAGTTGAAGAAAATATGGATGTTGTGTAAAACTTTGAACCACAAGAAGGTTCAATTAGGATTGGAACACCAGCAGAGCTCACTATTAGGCAGTAAGAACTAAAGAATAAAATACTGACACATGCTGCATTAAATGAAGATTGGAGAAGGCCCATGCATGCCTCTTCAGAAGTAAGTTCTACTTACTTCAGGAAACAAATATGTTTATTACTGCATGCAATAACAGTTTCAGATCCTTTGTAGCAAGCGTGCATATGGTTCACTCTAATCTGGCTTCAGACAAGAGTCGCCACATTCCACATTAGCATTCCTCTGGTATTGCCATCGTCTGTCAAGTTACAACAAAGGTTTCTCTTCACCTGCATCAAAGATGGGAACAGTCGGCCTGTTGGCTGTAAGGATGCCCTGCAATCTGTTGTGGTCCTCACTGCCCTTCATGACACTGAATTTTTGTAGGGGAGCAGTGGCAGAAATCGGATTATTTTATTTAAAAACATGGCATACAAGCAGTGTGAATCTTGTTTAAAAGTGCAACCTGTGTTCCTACAAGCCGAGTAAAACCAAAGACAAAAACGGTGGGACATATTAAATACATGTTTTAATGTGAGCTTTTGTGGACAAGTCCACTTCCTCAGAAAAAAAATTATCATCACTCCCATATTTTGAGAGACCACAGTCCCCCACCTACCCCAAAATTCAGTGGGAAGAAGAGGGAAAGAATATCAGTATGAGTAGATGTTGAGAAATGTACCTTCAGCAAATCGCGCACACACACACACACACACACACACACACCGGAGCCCAAACCATCTCACAGGGTTCCTGTGAGGAACAAACAGGAAAGCGATGGGGACCCATTTCTTTGGTGGAAAGGTAAGAAGGAAATAAAAGGGCAAATAGGGGTTAAAGAAGGCCTTGGTCTGCAAGTTGTGAGGAGCTAACATGTTTCTCAGTTCTAAATTTGTGAATCCCTGCACTCTTGTCACCCTTGCTGCATAGCAGGAGTGTGGGGATCCACAGAACAAAATTAGCTTCAAGTTCCACAGAATACTCCACCCGCTTTTCACCAACTGGCACTTAGAGTCTCAAAGGCTCACTCTGAGCCAGAGTGGAAGGTGGGCAGATGTTGAGGTCTGAGAAAGAATATGTTACATTTTCTTAAAGTGAACAGATACAGTAA
Organism: Phrynocephalus versicolor; assembly: GCA_023846285.1. Classification (NCBI taxonomy): domain Eukaryota; kingdom Metazoa; phylum Chordata; class Lepidosauria; order Squamata; family Agamidae; genus Phrynocephalus; species Phrynocephalus versicolor. Next base: position 2,110,649 of record JAHTLZ010000015.1, read on the forward strand.
CAGCAAGCTAACAATACGACCAACTTTGAGCAACAATCCTCAACAGACTCACTGTTTTCAACAGGCTCAGGAGAAGAAAAAGGCCCTTAGAAGAGAGGTCTGGCTCTTTTTCAAGGCCCTCCCTCAGAGGCAGGAAAGGAATGATTGGTTAATGCTGGGCAGATTGACAGTCACCCCAGCCCACAAAGGTCCCTCTCAGCCACACCTACTACAGGCAGTATGCGAGGTTGCAAAACACCAACAGAACAAGTGACAAAAGGGTTAGGGGGAGGCCCCGTATTCAACCATACAGCCCTTATTTATTCAGACATTCTTTTATTCCACTGAATAATTCTAAATTGGCGTATAATTGAGCTGTTCCATTATCCATTGGCTGCCGTGTGAGATCTAGGTACAGGGTAGGATAAAATATTTTAATAAAACAAGCAGTAAGAGATGACAGTATGGAATGCCAGCTGAAAGAGAGGAGGGGGACACACACAGGATTTCTAAAAGCAAATCAGTGCCTGTGCTGGATCAGCAAGACGTAAAAGAAGCAATTAAGTAGAGATGTGTGTACACACTGGAGAATTATTACTTTGACTTGAGTCCATGAAGGACTAGAGAAGGGAGGAGAAAGCTGTGTTTCCCCCCTGCCTCTCTTTTCTTCTCTTCTTCGGTGTTCAAGAAAGGGTGCTGTCATAGAAGGAAGGATCCAAAGTGACGCTGAGCAAACGAGAAATAAGCACGAAATAAGCCGCACGAGGGCCTAAAGGGCAAATGCAGAGAACACCGTGTAGGAATGGCAGAATGGAGCGAGCAGGTGTGTGCACGCGGGGGGGGGGGGGGGCACAAGCGTGCCCAGCCTTCGGATGAGTGTTCCCAACCGCTGACCCTGAGAGCGTGGCTCCGATGGTTTCTCAGAGCTGCAGGGAGGAAGGATGTTCAGCTATCAGATAATCTGGGCTCCCAGCATCACAAAGAGCAGCAGGAAGAAAGGCGCACACTGGTTAACTTGGCACCCACCGGCCGGCCTCCTTCTTTGCCCACCTCCTTGTCCATCTGGGGCTCATTTTGCCGTTCTGATTCCACCCACCCCTGTGGCAGCTCAAAAGCTGGACTTCTGTTGTGTGTTTTTCTTTTACAACCCTGTTCATTTTTATGAACGGTTTCTGAACTGCAGGAATGGCTCAAATGCCTTCCCCAATTCACTAAAACATGCTGGACATACATTTGAACCAGACATGTTCCTGTAGCTGCACTTCTCCAATTCGCATATAATATTTCTCTCCCCTGGAAGCATCAACAGCTATCCATGAATGAAAGGGTTCTGGTTGCATCCAACCCACAGAGAGCTTGAGAAATCCAGTCTGTTGAACCTTCCGTCTGCAAGTGTCACTGATAGACCGTTTGCGAAACTACCCAAGATAGAAGCTTGCCCGGTAATTAAAACTGCGATGCAAGCCTGCAAATGTTGCCGTTTGGATTCCAGGTCTGAAAATCTTCTACCCAGAGGCCTGACTGTCTGAGGAATAGTAGTAGTTGCAATCCCACCCCCAAGTAACTCTTCCTATCATGACACTGGTTAGAAATGTCCTGCAAAACCAAGCACCACTAAGCCCCATGGAGATGCAAGAGAACAGTTTCTCTTCAAGCATAATGCTTTTATTACGTGGAGAGTTTTTTTGCATGGAAATTGTGACATATAGTTGAATAATGCTGCCTCTGGGAGCATTCAAGGACGATTGTCACCCCACTCAGTTCAAACAATCCCCATCCAGGTGCCTTTTTGCAATTTGGTATGGCACATAGTCAGGGAAGTAGCACTCAACTTCACGTTGAAAGCCGGTACAGCATGCTGGCTATCTCCCATTAATAGCTAGTACTTAGAAAGTAACTGTCACTCTCAGTACTTCTGCATGTTATGTTCTGCTATCCTCACTGTCTACCATTCTGCCCCCGGACATCAACTGTATGTACTTTATAAATACACGAAATTCTGGAGGATCTGCCATGCTTCTGATCAAGTGGGCTGCAGTCCATTAAAACGTAGGCAACTATCCAGACAAATAGCTTTTAGGATTTCACAGAACTCTTTGCTGTTTCTGGCGCAGCAGACCCGGATAGCCTTCAAGAAACCTGGCATGTAGAAAAATCAGCATAGGGCTGTCTATATTCGAATCCAAAATCTTTAGTGGAGAACCCACAGCTGGGGGGCAGTAGAGTAAGGTGCAGCCTGTAACCACTGATTGTATGTACATATCTTGCAGTTTGATCTGGAATTGTGCGGGTGAATTCACGCTATTTTTCAACAATTACACCATCTAAGGGCCAATGCAAATCAGCATGTCCTTGTTTTCCTCTTCCAATCCATCCTTCCCTACCCCCCACTGCTGAGGGTTTCAACTTTTTTTTTCTAACCACAAGGATTCGAATCAAAAGTCTTCTCCCTTTGTGATTGTTCTGCTGTACAGAAGGATGGTTGTCCAGTGACATCATAAATTGAGTGTGATGTTTTGGGAAAGTGGGAAAATCCATCCCTGCAATATTTCTCTCTGGTCACCCCCCAAGTAGTCCCCCCCACAACTATTGAATTGGCACTAGCTTAATGCTAGATCATCTTTACACAAACACCCTTTAAAATGAGAGAGATAAAATCCACATAAAATGAAAACAACTCTGATAAACTCTAGCAGACTACAGGTGTTTCGATGGTAAGTGTGCATGATTTTATGTGTATGAAGAATTTTGAAAGATTTCCTCTTTTCCCCCTGCTGCTGTGCAACCCTTTAAACAGTTCAAGCAACTTGACAGTAGACTATAAAAGGAGAACCAGGGATTAGCAGGAGGATGGTATCAAAGGTAGACTGGCTGTGTGGGTGCAGATTGAACCACATCAGATTAGCACCAAAACAACTTTGCATGGGCACCTAAACAAATGCAGTAGCAAACGTAAGGAATGCATCAAATTGATGCAAATCCAAATTGCTGCCATTTAGCTTGCAAGTGCATTCACACCTTAAGAGGCAGAGGAAGATATATGTGTGGGATGAAGGCAAACTGAAGACTATCAATCCATCAGTAAATGCAGACAGTACAGAAAGGAAATTTATCAGATTATCCTAACTACTCCCTTACACTCTGTGGGGCCTTAGAGATGGATAGTCACTCACAGGTACAGATGTGGCTTCACATTTCTTCGCTTCCAATGCTAAATAGCAACCTCTTGGTGAGGTGTGTGTGTGTGGGGAATCCCTACTTAGAATATAATTGCACAGTATAAAGAAACGACAGTTCTGAAAACAGCAGCCTTCTGCTAAATAGTCCCTTCTGAACATCTAGTATGTGAAGAGAAGACAGGAGTAGACTGGGATTTATCTAGCTGATTTGTTTCAGAGCAGCACGAGTTTCTTCTCCTCCGTTGTTTGACCCAATGAAATTTTCCCACCTAAATTGCATTGCTTAACCAAAGACCATGCGGCATGAGCAAGAACATTTAGCTTCTGACATCACCACAAATTACAGTAATACCTTGGTTATTCAGCACAATTCATTCCAGAAACATCTGTAAACAATCTTATATCAAAGCAAATTTCCCCATAAGAAACTCAGATGATTCATTCTGGGGTCCCATAGAGCATATAATGTACACACAAAATGCCGAAATTCACAAAAGAAGTTGGCTAGAAGTCCATGTCTATGCCATGGTTTAGGTACCTGGCTGCGAAATCTGCTCTGCTTGGGACTAACAACTGGATTTTACTCAGTCTTTTGAATGTGACAATAATAAAGTGCAATTTGTAACCCTATACAAACTTGACTAGCTGCCCCATGACTAGAAATGGTTTGAAAAGAATGTTGAAAACAAAGTAAATAAATAAAACCCTAACCCGCACATTCCTGGCTGGTGCAAGGGAGAACTCTATTCCTCCTCTCTCCCCCCTCTGCTTTGAAGGCTGACTGAAATGGAACATTCCAGACAATAACCCTCAATCCAGCAGGGGGAGGGAGGGAGGGAGAGCCACCATTGGCTCACTTGCAGTCATGTGACCTGCTCCCATGCTTGTGTATCAAGACATTGCTTGTTGATCAAGGCAAAATTGAGCAGAAATGTTTGCTTGTCTTGTAAAATGCTCTTAATCCAAGTTACTCTTAAACCAAGGTACAGTGGTACCTCACAAAACAACTGCCCCGTAAGACGAATTCTTCATAAGATGAATGAAATTTCCAGGTATAGACATGTTTCACAAGACGATGGTTTGCCTACCAGAGGTCTTGCCAAAAATCTATTTTACAGGGCAGGCATTTGAATTTGACACGCCCACACCCTGAGGAGGTTATGGGTGTGTGAAATTCAAAAGCCTGGTCTTCCATCCTGGCTTTCCCGACGTGTAACCTCTGATCTAGGGGTACAACATGGTCGGGAAATCCAGGATCGAAGCCACTGCCACCCCGCTATTTTAAATGGCCTCGTGCATGGGGCTCTTGGCAAAGGGGAGGCAACACCTTGTGTGCTTACAATCTGCTCCCTTCCTTTTGCCAGGCTTTGTGCACGGCCACTGCTGCTCCCCCTTTGCCCGGGTCTCTGCGCCCAAATGTCTTGATGCAGAGACCCATGCAAAGGAGGGGTGGTTGCCATGAAACAGGAAGGGGGACAAGTGGGCGAGTCACCCTTCGCCTACTCCCCCCACCGGGCTGGGGCAGCCAGCAAATTGGGGGGGGGGAGCTTTTCTCTTGCTCCAAAACCAGCAAAAAAGAGGAAATCTTTTCCCCTTTGCTGGGTTGGGGATAAACTCCCTCAGTCAACCACAGCCCTTTACTGCCGGTTGATTGAGGTGGTTTGGGACAGCTTTCCCATAGGAATGCACTGCAAACCAATATAATCTATTCCTCCGGAATGGATTAATTGGTCTTCAATGCATTCCTATAGGAAACGGTACCTCTTAAGAGAAATTTTTCATTAAAGGAATGAACCAATTAAATTCGTCTTAGGAGGCACCACTGTACTAGATTCAGTTACGTGCCGGGACACCCTTTTCATTGATGCCAAGTGTATGTCTTCTGCATTTGGATTTGGCTAGTGGATCTTGGGCCTCTGGTAAAGTCCGAACCAGATCTAAAAAAATACATTTCCCTACCCTGGCAATATAATGTATATACAGGTGATCAGATATCACCTCAAACCATGATTTAGGAAAGGTAGTTAAGGATTAGCATGACATCTCAGTTAACATTACATTCCAGCTGTTGGTCTTTTCAGCTGGAGACAGGTGCACTCGAGAAACTGGACAGCTGAGCAGACAGAGAAGGGAAAGTCAACCTGATGATCTGCCCATAAACATGAACATTAAAACCGTAGACTGGATTCTCACCCATCTTTAGGATGCATCTGGGGGGAATATGTGGCTTTCCAGATGTGTTATCACTACAACTCCCATCATCCCTCACTCTTGGCTGTGCTTGCCTGGGGGAGCAGTAGGAGCTGCAGCCTAACAGGATTTGGACAGCTGCATGTTCCCTGCTCCCAAAAGAAATACTAAGACATATAATGTGTTTTAGAAGATTACTTCACGTCCATTCTCGTCCCGGGAGGAAGTTTGTTGTGTGTTGATGTCGGTCGCGGTCATGTGGTCTTCTTCTGGTTCTGTCCCTGTTCCCGTGTATGCACGGGCGTGATGGATGATACCGGCATGACTGTTAACGCACGTCCTCGTTCTGTGATGAGATGTGAAATTCTATGCCTTTGTTCCCCATTTTTTTTCAGCCCGATCTTCTGTTTTTTGATGTTTTGATTCTCCGAAGCCTTGCCTTCAATGCACTAGGAGCTAAGTTTGAGGCATTTGTCTTTTAATCTCTCTGCACTGCATTGCTGACTCCATAGGGAATGTACTGGCGAATGGCACATCGCACTCCTGCCACTAGATGGAGAATGGCACATTGCGTGAGGAGCCTTACCTCACGGGCACTTGTCTCGGAACAAGAAGCACAACGAGCAGATTCCTGAGGCCAGGGAGAAGAATATTTCATCCCGCTTAAATCACAGTTCAGGGGGCGTGGTCGGGATGAACTCCCCTTGTCCCGCAATGGACGTGCGGTTAAAGTACTTCGTACTGGTCCCAAGCGGGATCGCGAACAGTGATGAGATGGACGTGAATTATCAGCCTTAGAGATTGCATGCCTTATCATTACAGTACCCACTGTCACTGGTGCTAGGGATTAAAAAGGCCTCTACCAGTGATCCCCCATGTGAGGTCATGTTTAGTTGAGTCGTATTGGGGTTGACAAAAAGACTCCCTCATTACAGTTAAGGTGAAAGACATATTTATTCATTGGGTTGTTTCACTTCTAACTTTCTTGATAAAGTTTTATTTTTTTTATATAGAAAAAAATAAATAAAGATTCTCTACCAACCCCTTCCTAATGATGAGGCAACGGAGGAAATTGCCCTTGCACTGGAGAGAAAAATGTTTCCATTTCAACCTCTGCCACAGACTCACTATATGAGACCAGGATTGTTACAATGATGATAAAGAAGATAGATTTCAATGCACTTAGAGAGGGTGCGGGGTGGAGGGTGGGGGAAATGTCTGAAAATATTTATTTACTTTAAAAATCTTTTTATCCTGCCTTTCTCCTTTAAAAGGGCCCAAGGTGGCCTACGTCATTAAAAGACAGTATTTAAGGCAAAGAACATAGAGGATAAAAATAGTAAAAAGGATCAAATGAATACTATACTTTAAAAAAACCATAAGCATGCTATGTAACCAACAATAAGTAACTATAGGAAATATTATTCCCGCTAAATGTTGTTTACTGCTAACCCAAAGAACCCAATATACGAACTGATTATGCTGGCGGAAGCATTCTGGGTAATGTTATCCAACGAAGTCACTTTTCCCAGAGCAGCAATGACAAAAGGTTTCTCCGAAGGGAAGGGCTGGCACTCCTTTCCCTCTCCAAGGTATCAAATCTCTCTGCGTTTTTTGGCTGAGATGGAATCATAAACAGAAACCCGTTTGGCCATGGGAGAAAAATCTGCAATACAGCAATTCCAGGAAATTCCTCCCCAGATGCTTTTCTTCTTAATCTCCCTAAACTCCCCCCCCCACGATCTTGCTGCAGCTCCCCTGCTCTGCCAGCCCTCCTGCTGGGTCCTCCAGAAAGAGAGAGAGACTCTCCTGGTCCCAAGTGTCCCCTTGTGAAAGCTATCGCTGAGAATATAGCAGTGAGCAAGGATTGCTGGGGGAAGCTTTTTGCTGATCCAGTATTATTTTGTGTTAGCCATAGATTGTGGTACTGATTCTTGCATGCATGCCCCATTAAAGCTGCTGCTGCTGCTGCTGCTGTTATTTTTTCTTCTAACCCCAATTCTTTCTCCAAGGGCTTTGATTCAGTTCTTCTGCATCTTGATCTCTGCATCTGAGACCCAGATATGGTGTGTGTGTGTGTGTGCATACATGCAGGTGCAGACACACACACACACACACACACACACACACACACACACACACACACA
>JAHTLZ010000015.1:2118469-2129516 GCA_023846285.1 Phrynocephalus versicolor
AATAATAATAATAATAATAATAATAATAATAATAATAATAATAATAACAGGACAAGAAAAGCCTTCAGCAAAAGAGCTGGCATGACTCTCCTGCTGTTTTGTCCATGCTTATTTTAGAGGCAGGCAATCTCTTCCATTACCAAATGCTGGGGACACACACAACAAGGGGGCAGGCTACTGCAAAGCACACACTATGCATGACAAATGTTCCAGGTCCAGTCCCCATTATCTCCAGGTTAGACAAGGAAACACTTCTGAGCTTAAACCCAAAAGAGCTGCTCCTGGGCATGAGTAGATTGGACTTCTCCAACTCTCTCCAGGGGCATTGGATTCCAACTCCCATCATCCTTAGCCCACACAGGGAGGGAACCAGGTTTGAGAGAGGGTGCCATAGGCTTGTAGAGGGTATACCTCTGCTTTGTCAGACTGTGTGCTTTTCTTTTAAGATTCACTAACCAGAGCAATAGCTGCCGAAGTGCCCTAAGCACATCTGATCTCGCCTGATTTCAGAAGCTAAGCAGGGTCGGCCCTGGTTAGTACTTGGATGGGAGACCACCAGGTCTTCCCCCCCTCCCCTTAGGTCTCTATGTTAGCAGGGGCTCATATACCAACTGTGTCGACCCGTGGACAATACGCTTGGAGCCGAAGGATGAGTCAGATAAGAAGAACACGGGTCAGGCATCTCGCGCCTGTCCCACGTTCTGACCCCTCGACTCACTGCCATGTGTCCCGGAGCCACCCGACCAGTGCCTCCAACCTGTCCTGCCTCCTTCTGAATGTCAGGTTGGTCCATAATAAGACCCCTATCATCTATGATGCCATCTGTGATGGGAGGGCCGACCTGGCTTGTATTACGGAGACCTGGGTGGGCGCAGAGGGGGGAGTTTCCCTCGCCCAGCTGTGCCCACCTGGGTTTCTGGTTCAGGGAGTGGGCAGGTTGGAGGGTCAGAAGGGGGGAGGGGTTGCCATTGTGTACAGGGAATCTCTTCATGTGACCAGGGCCTTGACATTGGTTAGTCCGGGGTTAGAATGCCTCCACCTGTTGGTAGGTCAGCAGGATAGATTTGGCATTGTGCTGGGCTACCGTGCTCCCCGCAACCCAGCACAATCCCTGCCAGAGCTCTCGGAGTTCGTCGAAGTGGCCCTTTTGAAGTCCTCCCGGCTGCTGGTCGTGGGGGATTTCAATGTGCATGCCGGTGGCGAACTATCTGGTGCAGCTCTGGAATTCATGGAGTCCATCACCTCCATGAGTCTATCCCAGCATATTTCTTGCCCTACCCACTGATGTGGGCATACCCTTGACTTGGTTTTTTCCTCCATGTCGGGGGATTCCTGTCTGGAGGTGGGGGACATCGTCTCCCTTCCTGTGTCATGGTCAGACCATCACCTGTTGTCCTTTCCCCTGACAATCGCACCCCCCCCCTCACGGGGATCACCGGCCCCTTGTTTGGACACGCCCCCGGAGGCTTCTGGTTCATGCTCGGTTCCGTGAGGCCTTCGGAGAGTGTCCTGGTGGCCTGGCTGATGATTCGGCCGGGGCTACGGCTGATCAATGGTTCAAAACAGCTTCCCGTGCCGTCGACCAAATCGCCCCCAAGTGCCTCCTCTGCTGCAGAGCTCGATCTTCGCCGTGGTTCACGGCGGAGTTGAGAGTGATGAAGCAGGAGCAGAGGAGGCTCGAGAGTAGCTGGAGATGCAGCTGGACAGTTTTTAATAAGACTGCCATTGTTATCCAGACTAGGCGCTATTTCCGTGCGATCAGGGAGCCCAAAACATCTTACTACTCCCTGAGAACTGATGAGGCGTCGAACCGCCAGGCGGAGCTCTTCCGGGTGGTTCGAGACCTCACCAATCCTAGTCTGGCAAGGCCTCCTCCTACTGATTTCAGTAGTGAGAACTTTGCAGTCTTCTTTAGATCAAAAATAGAGGCCATCCGGGCTGGCTTCGAATCCGGTTGCACTAGCCCTCCGTCACCATCTCCTGTTGCTTCACCACCACCACCCGCCGCTCTCCTCGATTGGTGGAGTTTGGGTCTGTCTCCTCTTCGGAGGCCTCCAGGGCAATTGCCCATTGCCGACCCGCGGCCACCCCCTTCGACCCTTGCCCATCATGGCTCATAAAAGCTGCCGGGGGGACTATGCCCGAATGGGCTTCTGCCATCGCCACCACCACCGCCACCTTCAGCGAGGGTTTTTTCCCCTCCCGCTTGAAGGAGATGGTGGTAAAGCCCATTTTGAAAAAAACGGGCTTGGCATTGGACCAATTGGCCAACTATCGTCCAATCGCCAATGTCCCCTTTATGGGCAAGGTCATCGAGAGGGTGGCTGCGATTCAGATTCAATCATTTCTGGAGGAACAGCGGTGCCTTGATCCATGCCAGTCCAGGTTCAGGCCTGGCCGGGGGACTGAGACAGCTCTGGTCGCGCTGCAAGGCGACCTAATCGGGGCGGCCAACAGGGGTTGCTCTACCCTGTTGGTTCTCCTGGATTTGTCAGCGGCCTTCGATACCGTCGACCACAGTATCCTACTGGACCGGCTCTCTGAGGTAGGCATCGGGGGCACTGTTCGCAGTTGCCTCCGGTCCTTCTTGGAGGGTCGGCTCCAGTATGTGCAGCATGGTGGAGAGTTGTCGGCCCCGTGGACACTCCCTTGTGGGGTTCCGCAGGGCTCGTCTCTCTCCCTCATGCTGTTCAACATCTATGTAAGACCGCTGGCTGGGGTCATTCAGAGATTTGGAGTGTGCAGTCATCAGTACGCTGATGACACGCAGCTCTATCTCTCCTTTTCCACCGCTGCAGTGGAAGCTGTCCGGACTCTCAACCAGTGCCTGGAGGTGGTCATGGCTTGGACCAGGGCCAGCAGGCTCAAACTCAACCCCAAGAAGACCGAGGTGATGTTCTTCAGGAGTTCTCCATCTGGATACGGAGGCCCTGTCCCCAGCTTGGGGGGAGTTTCCCTCCAGCTGTCGGACAGGGTTCGGAATCTGGGCGTGGTCCTGGATCTGGAGCTATCCTTGGATGCCCAGGTGGCTGCCGTGACCCGGACCGCGTTTTATCATCTTCGCCAAACTGCCCAGATCCGCTTGTACCTAGATGGGAACTCCCTGAGAACAGTGGTGCAAGCACTCGTGATCTCGAGGTTGGACTACTGCAACGCCCTCTACATGGGGTTGCCCTTGACTCTCCTACGGCGTCTGCAGTGGGTACAAAATGTGATGGCCAAGCTGGTGGTGGGTGCACATCGTTATGACCGCATCACCCCAGTTCTGGCCCGCCTGCATTGGTTGCCCGTTGCGTCCCGGATCAGATTCAAGGTCTTGGTTTTAGTTTATAAAACCCTCCATGGCTTGGGACCGGACTACCTGGCAGAGCGGATCACCCAGAGATCAACTTCGGCCCAACCAGTTCGGCAGTTGCGAGTGCACTCGCTTCAGGTTGCCACCCCCCGGGAGGCCCGAAGAACTTCAACCCATAATCGGGCCTTCTCGGTGGCTGCCCCCTCAATGTGGAACAGCCTCCCCAGCGAAGTGAGCTCTGCTGAGTCCCTGCTGGCCTTTCGCAGAGCCTTGAAAACCTTCCTGTTCTGCGAGGCCTTTGGAGACCAAGTTTAATTTTTTTCCCGCCGTTTTATTTAGATGGCACCCTTTGGCTTTCTCTAAATCAATGTAAGTGGCCACAAACACTTTTTCCAAGCTGTGTTTTAGTGCACAGGCCAAGGCAATGACTGAGTGCCCTCAAGTCCACTCTCACTTATGGTGACCTTTTTCTGGGTTTCCTATTTATATAGCAGTGGTGCAGTGGTGCCTTCTGTAGGAGGTGATCTTAGATTGAGTAGCTTGCCCAAGGCTATGGAGGCTGGCTGTTTGCCTGGGAGGCACAGTGGAAGATTTGAGTTCCCAACCTCTGACACTGCAACTAGTTTCCTAATTCACTGAGCTATTAACTCATAGGCAGGATGAGCGGCACAAGGAGGCCCCACAATGACCTAATTCCAGTAGAGGACCTATCCATGGTGCTGAAACCACTTTAAGGGTAAGACTCAACATCCTGGTTAACTACTGTACTGCAAAGTTCAAACTGAACCCCAGAGCACAGTCAGTGCCCTGGGTGACCAGAGACACCAGCCGCCGCTGCCCTGACTCCACCCCTCTTTCTCCTCCTGGATATCTCTGGTTTTTGACCTGCCCTCTAGAATCATCAGAGGCAAAAAAAAAAAAAAGCTGCACTGTTTGCCTTCCCTCTTTCCAGGCCAGGGAAAGGGCTTCACTTTAGGCCCAAAGGGAGAGAGCAAATGGAAGAGTGGGGGTGACGGCAGCAAAGAGGTGATAGAATAGAATAGAATAGAATAGAGTTTTATGGTCATTTTGCATATGCAAGTTATGCACAACGAAATTAGAGTGTTGTTCCACTACACACTCAAAACAACAAGGCACCATACAAAACACATAAAACACATAAAAACACCGTACAAAATATTAAAAACTCTTAAAACCACTTACAAAATTTAAAACACTGCTTGAAAACTGGTTAAGACGATGCTAAAACCATTGCATTTAACTTAGATACCACTCTAGGATAAAAACTGTTCTTTAGTCTATTTGTCCTTGACCTAAGAGTCTATTATATCTTCTGCCAGATGGCAACAGTTCAAAAAAAGGAGCTGTGTTCAAAAGCAATCAATGGGAATGGGGAGACCGAGGTCATCAAGCCCAAACCCTCTCCTGCCCTCCAAATGTGGGCTGTTGGCAAAGCTTTGATAGTGAGTCCAAAGCCTGGATTTGAGCATTTGGCACCCAACTGCAAGGCGCAAGGCCCAAACCCAAGTCTCTATTAAAAACAACATTTCCTCCTGGGGGGGGAATGGGGGGAGGGCTGGGTAGCTTCTGAGTTGTGAATTGAGCCTGGGTCATAAAATAAAATAAAAATATAGCAACAACAATGTTTTGAGCCCGAGTCGAGTCGCCGGTGTGACTTAAGTCTGAATTGACCGTCAGGCCTATGACTTGAGTCCCTGTCCCCTGAAGGGTTGGAACATTGCCCCAAATGGGTAATCTCTCCCTAACCCCCCCCCACACGATCCCAAGAGCCTGGACAAGAGAGCTGCTTCAGGATCCCAGGAGGGCTGGGAAGAGGGTAGCCAGTGTCTCACCGAGGGACCTGGGGAGGAGGAGAAGGAGGAGCACCTGGGAGGGCAGGAGGAGAGGCTCCTTGGCTGAGATAAAAGAAGGCAGGGGAAAAGAATGAGAAATGAATGAGGGAGAGGAAGGACCAGGGCCCTCCAGGCTTGCAGCACCCACAACGGGTTGGTGGGGAAAGCAAAGCCAAGATGTCTGCTTATATACCACCCCATATCACTTCAAGTAGTCTCTGGACATTTTACAGTTTTAATTACAGTATGCAGGCTACACATTCCCCCCCCCCACGAGCTGGGTACTCATTTTACTGACCTCAGAAGGATGGAAGGCTGAGTCAACCTTGAGCCTGCTACCTGGGATTGAACCCCAGGTCATGAGCCCAGTTTTACCTGCAGTGGAGGCATTTAACCACTGCGCCACGAGGCTCTTGAGTGTGGGAAGGCAGAAACCTGCGGCTTAGCAGCTGAGGAGGTGGGATTTCTCTTCTGCAAGGTGGGCAAGGCAGCCCTGGCTCGGGGGAATGACTCCAAGCAAGATTTGGCTGAGGGCTTCCCTGTGGCAAGGGGCCACGACCATGGCTTCACCAGGCCTCAGGGCGCCTCCAGGCTCCTCAACCCTTTGGTGCCTGCAAGGCCCAATGGGCCCTGCAGCACCCTACCCTAGCCCAGCCGGTACAAACGAGAGTGTGTGAGGCATTGGAGTGTGTGAGAGAGGGCAAAGGTTCCTCCAGGGGCAGTGGAGCAGAGGACCCTCCTCACCAGCCCCCTCTACCAGCCTTTGTTGAAGGGATCTAAGACTGTCTCCCAGCACTGGGACTGCAGCATTCTCAGTATAGAAAACTAAGGCTGGCTCTGAGCTCACTGTTTCCAGGGAACTAGTGCAGGAAACTCAGCCTTCTGGGGTATGGGAGGGCGGCGACAGAACTGGCAGGGAACTGCAGTTGGTTACTTGCGGACTAATTAAAAAAATACCACGGCAAGCATGCTGAAGCCAATGGAGTTATTGCCAGGAGACCCCAATGCTGCCACCAGGGATGGGGGTAGCGGGCTTCACATCATGCATGATTTAATTGTTGTTACAATAGAGAATCAATGCATGCAACATGTAAGCTGCAGGAGCACGTGCGGAAAGGGGATAGTAGTGGCAATAAATAGGTAAAGAGGCCCAATGTGTCTTTCTTTCTTTTCTAGATCTGCATGCATAAGGCTACTCTCTTAAGCTACCTTCTCTTTCTTTCTTCAGGTCACTACCTACTCCCTTTTGTCTTTAACGTTATCATAGAGATCAGCCTTCCCGAACTTGGGACCGCTAGATGATTCTGGACAACAACGAGGTCACATCTGGAGGGTAGAGGGGGTGGTCCTGGTCCGGTCCTCCAGTCCTGGCTGTAGCGTGGCAGCAGGAGGGGGGGAAAGCCGACGGGTCTGCACTACAGCTGGTAGGCAAGCCACGTGGCTGGCAGTTTAAAAAAAATAAATTAAATTAAATAATAAAATAATAAAAATAATAAAAAAATTACCTGAACCTGCCCACGAGCACCAGACCCGACCCATGGGTCGCTGAACTGGCCCGCAGGCTGGCAGGAGAAAAAAATAAAATAAAATAAAATAAAATAAAATAAAATAAAATAAAAACCTGATCGGCCTGCGGGTCAGCAGGATTAAAATTAAAAAATTAAAAAATAATAAAACCCCTGACCAATGGGGTTCAAAAAACCAAAAGAAACCAAACTTGAACTAAAACAAATTATGAAATGGGTTTTCCCCCCCTAAAAATTCATTTCGCAATTAACGAACCAAACCGGACCGGAAAATGAACTGAAACGAAACGAATCGCCATTTTTTTGGTTCATGCCCATCTCTACTGGAGGGCGCTGAGTTGGGAGAAGCCAGAACTAATTGCTAAAAAAAAAAAAAAATCTGAAAACCAGACATAAATTATTAAAACTTTCCAATATAAAATCAGGAAAAGTTAAGGCAATGCTGAGCACCAAACATTAAAACACATTTGGTAAGTTAGACCACAATCTACTTCTGCATAAGATATAGCAAAGTGGGATAGACACTACAACTACCAGATGGATTTGCAGCTGGCTGACCAATCACACCCAATGTGTGGTCCTCAATGGAATCACATCTACGTGGAGGGAAGTGTGGAGTGGGGTCCCTCAAAGTTCTGTCTTGGGCCCAGTGCTCTTCAGCATCTCCATAAATTATCTTTACAAGGGGATTGAAAGAGACTTCATAAAGTCGGCAGATGACACAAAGCTGGGGGAACTGCCAATACTTTGGAAGATAGACTCAGAAGGTTCTTGACAGACTTGAACATTGGACCCTGTCCAACAAGATGCAGTCCGACAGTGAGAAAAGTAAGGTCCTGCACTTAGACAGGAGAAACCAGATGCACAGGTACAGGATAGGTGGTACCTGGCTCAACAAGTAGTACCAGTGAGAGGGATTTAGGTGTCCTGGTGGACCGCCGCCTAAGGATGAGGCAGCAGTGTGCTGCACCTGCCACGAAAGCGAACACAGTCCAAGGTTGAATCAAGAGAGGATAGCATCAAGATCATGGGAAGTGATCATATCACTCTCTACTGCCCTCGTGAGGTCACATTGCGAATACAGTACCCAGTTCTGGTCAGCCACAGTACAAACAAGACACAGAGGTCCTAGAATAAAATGCAGAGAAGAGCAACAAATATGATAAGGAGACTAGAGGCTAAACTGTATGAAGAACCAATAAAAGAACTAGGAATGTTTAGCCCGATGAAAAGGAGACTGAGGGGAGACATGATAGCAGTCTTCCAATACCTGAAGAGTTGTCACAGAGAAGAGGGCATTGATGCTCAACCGGAGAGTATGACAAGAACCAATGGGTAGAGATTCATCAGAGAGAGAGAACCAACCTTGAAATGAGGAGAAATTTCCTAACAGTGACACAGTCTGAAGAGGATTTCCAGGGACAAAAAACAGTCTATTTTATATAAAATATACCTATACGGATGCAGACATGCATAATAGTATTTAAAATTCAGATTCTGTGGCCAGAGATGGGAGTAATGGGGTGGTGGAGACTGCTACAGTACATGATGCTTCATTCTGGCTGTTCAGTCCATGCTGGCCAAGGACACTTGGTGCGCCACAAATCACAGAGCAGGTACTGTACGTTGCATAAATTCTGCTTCTATTAAGAAGTTAGAAGTCTATGATCTGCTGGCCACTTAAATTCTTACCAGAGATCTTGGGGGTTTGTTCCTCTTCCTGCATCCCCACCCCTCCGCACTTCTTTGATCCTGCCTGTGTGAGGGGAGGGAGAAAAAATGGGACAAAAGAATGCAGGCTCACCTCCGTTTTCCGGTCCAAGCCTCCCCAAGCCCCGTTGTCGTCCTGATTCCTTCTCTTAAAGGGGCGGGAAGCAAAAAACAAACAAACAAACAGAAGCGAGGAGAGCCGGGCACTCACTCCTATACATCCGGATCTGGGATTTTTCACCCTCCAAGAGCAGGTACCTGAAAAGTGCGCTGGGACGCGCTTAGGTGGGCATGGCCGCACTTAATTTTCTGTAAACTCCGGAGCTGGTGGGGAAACAATTTTAAGCTCCGGAGCTGGGAGCCGTTTGCGGTGGAGTTTAGGGGTCGTGTACAAATACCCTATTCCCCCCCCCCCCGTGTTCTACTTAACCCTATACAGTGCAGATGCTTCAAGAAAGGACTTTCCTGGCTACAGTCTGCCTCACCATTTGGGAATAATTCTTCTGTCTTTGGGGCCTTTCTGAATACCTGGGACTTCCAACATAGGGAACACATGTTGTCTACCTCAAGATAGGCACCACATTATCCAGAGGCGCTACATGCTGCCACACGTACCCCAGGTGGAGTGACCTCTTACACATCACCCAAAAGAGAACACACATCCCCCCAAAAAAGGGAGGATGCCAATCTGTATAAAGTTGCATATATTAATTTATATCTGTTGCAGTAAAATTACAAAGTACGCCCACAAATTATAATAATCTTTATTTGTGGCCAAAGGCCAACGCCCACAAATTGCAGTCATGTTCCCTACATGTGGGGAAATTGCAGAAATTGCACCTAAAGTGCAGTGGATAAACCTCATCCTGGGGAAACCAGCTTCATGATCATGACCTCTCCCCTGCCAGGTGAATATATTAGAAATTACTAGCATAGTAAAAACATAGCTACTGTATGTTGGTTCTCAAAAGAACCTGACAAGCTGAGCCGTGGATCTGCTGATTCTTCTCTCCAGGTGACCACCGGCCACTTCAAGTTCCCCTGTTCTTCCTCCTTTGGGTTTCTTTATCTGTAAAGGAGGTTTGTACTGGACAGCTTTCCTTGCAGAGGATTGTTTCAACCCTTCCAACTAGAGGACTGTAAAAGATGTGACTACCCCATCCTGGGGTTAGTTTTTGCAGTGCTCACTATCCCTGGAACTGCAACCTCCCCAATAATTCAGTGGAAAACGCCTGTGCCGGAGCAAATGTTCTTCTCTTCTAGAAGGGGAGAGGACAATTTGCCTTGCATAAACAGGGCCCTGCAGTACTGGATGGACCTGTGGCCACGGAGACTCTGTGACCTCCGTCTTCAGTGACAACTATGGCTGTAGATGTTTGAAAATTCAGCTCAAAAACTGGGCAACAGCAGCTGGAATCCTAGCGGTGATGTGACTCCCAGTAGGCTGTGGAGAACTTAGTTCGGAAACCACCCATCCCACTTTACCTGAATTGCGAAAAGGTAGAAAGAACTGCACAATGCCCTTTGACTGCTAATGCTAGCCGCTATTTCTCAGACTGTTCATTGGGTCTAATACAGTGGTGTCCAAACTTCAGCCCTCCAGATGTTTTGGACCATAACTCCCAGAATTCCAAGTCTGCACTGCCAATGACAAACGACTGTGGGAGTTGTGGTCCAAAATATCTGGAGGGCTGAAGTTTGGCCACCACTAGACTAATATGACTTACACTGGTTGGCAGCAGCTCTTTAAGGTCTCCCATCACTCTTGATGTCCTCCTTTGGTTTTGACTTATCAGTATAGTTATAGTTTGCACTTCTTTCTAAAGTTCACTTGATCTAATAAAAGAAATCATAAGACACGCAGCAAAATAGCGCAACTAGCAAGCTAGAAAATGAAATTAACTGGAAGCAGTAGCACTAAAAGCATCATATGTGTAAAATGTGCTGCTTTTATGCTGCCCCGTTGCTCTTAAAACACTCTCTGGGTGCTTAGCAATTTAGTTATGCAGGCTGGATACTCATTTTACTGACCTTGGGAAGTTGGAAGGGCTGAATCAACCTAGAATCAGCTCCCTGAATCCATTAGAATTAGTGCGCCCTCTAATCTTCCCCCATGTGCAACCCCTTGCCCTCCCCCTACACTGGTTCCATTGGGACCAAAACAACTACCGTTACTGCAGCTGTGTGGAGGAGGAAAAGCTCTACACGGAAGGGAGCAGAGGCATCTGCACCTGTGCGCTTTAAGAATGAACCCTGGTCGGGACTGAGCTTAGCTCATGCATGGAGTTTTGGTTGCAGTACTGCTGTTTAACCACTCCTTTATGAGACTGATTAAACTGGTTGCAAACACCTCCCAAAGGGCTTACCCAACCTGTTATGGAAAGGCCAGGCAACAGACCGAAGCCTCTCTAAACATGGTGGTGATGGGTTCTGTGGCCATCCAGCTGTGGTTAGATGCTAGCTTCCCTATAACGGTGAAGTTGGAAGGGGCCTCCAAGGCCATCAACTCCAACCCCCCTGCTCCATGCAGGAAGACGAATCAAAGGAGATCAGCCAGGGGGTCGTCCAAATTTCTCTTGAATGCCTCCCTTGCTGGAACACTCACCACCTCTTGAGGTATGTATGTATGTATGTATGTATGTATGTATGTATGTATGTATGTA
>JAHTLZ010000015.1:2132971-2154328 GCA_023846285.1 Phrynocephalus versicolor
GATCAACCATCCACTCCCTGATCATTCTGCACCACATGATTCCCTCACCTTTGTTCTTCCTAGATGAGGTGCCAGACTCTGGTTGCATAATATGGAATATTTTGTTAAAAGATGTCCCAAATCCTTTGCAAGGTGTGGGGGGGGGAGTCTGTTTGAGGTGTGCAGATGGCTCAGTTTTTCTATTTGGAATAAAGAAGCATCTTTCCTCCTAATTAGATCTTTCTTCCGGGGTGGGGGTGGGGAGGGCAGGGGAGGCTGTGCTTCTTAAGCTATGGCTTTCAAGGAAGGCCTAATTAGAGCCTTGTCAGCCGCTAATTAGATGGCCAAGATCTGAAGTGTTTGCAAACAACAACGGGAGAGGACTGGGCCTAAGGTTGTAGTACTGGAGCCATGAAACAGCCTCAGAAAACCCCCCGATTGCCTCACTCACTCCTCTCCCCTGCTCCTCTTCCTTTTTCTCCAAGTGTATTTCTAAATAAAGATGTGCAGCAATCAGACATCTGCCCCTTTGCTTCACCTTTCCATTTAAGTGCAGGAACTGTTTCAAATATAAGCTGTTATCTTGTCTGCCCTTAATGGCTTTAAATGTTTTTTATTCCAGTGAGTTTGCAGTTGGTCTCTGGGTACACAGATGTTGATCCCCTGCCTTTGCTACCTCTAGCAATGTACATCTCCATCTCATTCTTCCCTGTCAGTCTGTCAACTTTCCCAGCAGCTGCCAGACTACCCGGTGAGATGTCTTTCATAATGAAGAAGGAAGTATAGCCAACCATCATTCTACAGCCCTCTTTCAGTTCCTCTAGCTGCCTCAGCCATTTTGAGCCTGGGTGTGTTCCCAAGCAGAGCTGTGGCTGAGAGAGACAAACAAACAGAAAGAAGTGAGCACTGGTAAGTTTCTGGGGTGTTTGCAGTTGGAGTAGAGCTGCTTCAGAGGCTCGATGCCTAACAGCACACAAGATTTCATATAGATATAAAAAATAAAGAAAATATTCTTACTAGACAGAAAGGTAGTAAAAGTGTAAATTTTTGAGGCCCAGAATACTGTACTTGTTAAAATGTATTCTGGGGGAGCAGCTGTAGTTACCTGCAACACTTGTGCCATGTTTGTCATCTTGCCAAAGCACATGGAGAACTACACTTGCAGCAAGTGCAAGCTGGTTGCTCTACTACTAGAAGAGAAGGTCCAGCAGCTAGAGGCCCGCATATCTAACCCGCAACAAATTAGGGAGCTTGAGCTGTTCTTGGACAGAGCAGAGAAGACTATCCTGGATAAAGAAGAGACAGGGCACAGTTCTGAGGAAGAAGTCACTCCACTAGCTCAGGAGGTAGACGCATGGATGAATGCGACTCGAGGAAGTAGAAGGCCAAGGGATCGCTCTGAAAGCATGAAATTACAGAATCAAATTGAGGCTCTTTCCCTCATCACACCTCACGAGGAATGCACAGAGGAACGACTGGTTCCATCTGAGGATCTCTCCCTCATCACACTTGATGAGATACAGAAAGACAAACAGGAACAAACTGAAGACCTCTCCCTTAATATAGTTGATGAGGTGCATATAGATGAACAGGCTACAGGAGAGAGGCTCCTTGTGCTAGGTGATTCAATTATTAGAAATACAGAGGGATGGATTTGTGATGCGTATGATAACCGTATGGTGACTTGCCTGCCCGGTACAAAGGTTACAGATATCACGAGAAATCTTGATAGTTTGTTACAGAGAACTGGGAAGGAGCCAATTGTCATGGTACACATTGGTACCAATGATGTTGCAAAGGCAAAGCAGTCAGTCCTGAAAGCCAAATTCTGGTTGTTACGAAGAAGATTGAAGTCCCAGACTTCCAAGGTAACATTTTCAGAAGTGCTGCCTGTTCCTCGTGCAGGACCCACCAGGCAGGCAGAGCTCAGAAGCCTCAATATGTTGATGAGGTGATAGTGTCAAGAGTAGGGCTTCAGATTTGTCAGGAACTGGAGAACATTTTGGGACAAGCCAAACCTGTTCAGGAGGGACAGGTTGCACTTGAACCATGATGGGACCCGATTGCTGGCACTCAACATCAAAAAGGCTGCAGAGCAGCTTTTAAACTGCTAACTGGGGGAAAGCTAACTGGAGCTGGGGAGCATCGGGTTCAGGAAAGTGTCTACTTGAGTAGTGAGGAGGATACAATAATTACTGAGCAGAGCGAGGAGTTAGTCACCAGCACTCCAGGAGAAGGATGCAAGAGACAGTCCAGGGATGCAACGGGACTCAAAAGACTGCATCAGAAAAGCATCTATAAATGCTTGTATTCAAATGCCAAAAGCCTTCAGAACAAAACAGGGGAGCTGGAATACTTAGCAGTAGATAAAAGTATTGATATTATTAGCATCACTGAAATCTAGTAGATGGATGATAACAAATGGGATACAGTTATCACAGGCTATAAACTGTACAGGAAGGACAGGGAGGGGCAAACGGGAAGTGGTGTAGCCTTGTATGTCAAAGAAGTGATAAAATTGTACAAATTGGAATATCCAGGTGATTTGGAGTCACCATTAGAAACTCTGTGGGTAAGTGTACCAGGCCACAAGGATGGCCTAACAGTAGGCATATGCTATCGGCCTCCGACCCAAGACCCTGAGGGAGACTGGCAGTTGGAGAATGTTGCAAAGGAGGCATCCAAGAAGGGAAGCCTGGTTATAATGGGGGATTTCAATTAGGGTTACATATACTGGCTGAACAGGACATGATAAAGAGATCAAGTTCTTAGATATGCTAAATGATTTGTTCCCTGGAACAGATGGTTGAAGACCCAACTAGAGGTACAAGAATCCTTGACTTGATCCTAAGTAATACACAGGATTTGGTGCAAAATGTTAATGTGACTGATCCAATAGGGAACAGAGACCACAACACAATTACTTTTAACTTAATCATAGACTGCCAATAAACGATAAAATCTAACACAGATATCTTAAAATTTCAAAAAGGCAATTTCCAAAATATGAGGAAACTAGTAAAAAAGAAGATGAAAGGGAAAATTGAGAGAGTCCAAAACACTCCAAGAAGCATGGAGGCTGCTCACAAAAATAATAACAGAGGCCAAATTGGAATGCACACCCAAAGGAAAAAGGGCACTGCCAGGTCCAAGAGGACTCCAATTGGCTTACAGGAGCTGTTTGGGAAGTGATCAAAAGCAAGGGTTAGAAGATGGAAGGCTTGTCCAAACAAGGACAACAGCAGAAACATAAATTCTGGCAGATCAAATGCAAGGCAACAATCAGGAAAGCAAAGCAAGACCTGGAGGATTGTATAGCGAAAAACACTCAAAGAAATAACAAGGAGTTCTTTGCAGTATGTACATTAGAAGTATGAACCCAACAAGGAAGGCCATTGGACCATTAGATGACAATGGAAGTCAAGGGATTATTAATGAGAAAACAGAGACTCAATGAATTCTTTGCTTCAGTATTCACTGAAGAACACAGAGACCACATGCTCAAAACAGAGCCTGTCATCATAGGGAGGGAAACTGAAGAATTAAGCAAGATAGAAATAACCAGGTAGGAGGTCCTTGCATGTCTTGTTAAACTAAATGCTAACAAATCACCAGGACCAGATGGCATTCATCCATGAGTTCTCAAGGAACTTAAAGATGAAATTGCTGAGGTCCTAGCCAAAATATATAATTTTCCCTCAAATCAGGCATTGTGCCTGATGACTGGAAGGTAGCAAATGTAACACCAATCTTCAAAAAAGGATCCGGAAGTGATCCAGGAAATTACCAACCAGTCAGTTTGACATGTGTCCCAGGTAAAGTGATGGCAACCATCCTAAAAGATAAAATTAATAGGCACATAGAAGAGAAGGTACTGCTGAAGGAGAGCCAACATGGCTTCTGCAAGGCCAAATCATGCCTCGCTAATATTTTGGAATTTGTTGAGAGTGTTAACAAGCATGTGGATAAGGGAGATCCAGTTGACATTGTTTATCTGGACTTTCAGAAGGCTTTTGACAAGGTACCACATCAAAGGCTCTTGAATAAACTTTCCAGTCATGGAATCAAAGGGCAGGTCTTTTCCTGGATCTACAACTGGCTAAGGGACAGGAAACAGAGAGTAGCACTAAACTGACACTTCTCTAAGTGGAGGGAGGTAAAGAGTGGGATCCCCCAAAGTTTAGTACTGGGACCCCTGCTTCTCAACTTCTTCATAAATGATCTAGAAGTAGGAGTAAATAGCAAGGTAGCCAAATTTGCCAATGACACTAAATTATACAGGGTAGTAAAAACTGAGAGATTGTGAGGAGCTCATAAGGGATCTCTTGGCAGTGGGGGAGTGGGCAAAGAGCTCAGGGAACTAGGAGTTCTCTGTGTGCTCTGGGTTATAAAGTGAGTGAGACTGGGGATTGTAAAGTTGGAAAGAGCAACCCTGACCTAAGCAGGAAAATCGGTGTTAGTCATTGTATTGTGATGAAGGGATTAAGAAGTTTCAATGCAATCAGGGGTAGCAATGATCCTTGATGGATGTCCTTAGCTGTTCTATTGTGTGAACTGATCACTTGTGGCTGGGTGGGAATCATTGAGCTTTTTGCACTCTGCAGCTCTTAGTACTGGGAGCCAGGCTTTGTTGATTTTTAGACTTTCTTCTTTTTTGTTGAAACTGTCCTTACATTTGTGAATTTGAATGCCTTCCCTGTGTAATCTGACATAATGATTGTTAGTGTTGTCCAATACCTCTGTATCCTGGAAGAGAATTTCATGCCGTTTGTTTCAGAATGTGTTCATCTACTGCTGATTTTTCAGGTTGTTTTAGTCTGCAGTGTCTTTCATGCTATTTGATTCTGGTCTGGATGCTGCGCTTTGTAGTCCCAATATATACCTGGCCACAACTACAAGGTATCCGGTATAATCCTGCAGTGGCAAGTGGGTTCCTTTTGTTCTTTGCTGACTGTAGCATCTGTTGTATTTTGTGGTGGGTCTAAATACTGTTTGTAGGTTTTGTTTTTTCAACACTTTGTGCAGTCCGTGAAAGTATTTTTTCACCCAGAGGATCACAGGTCTATGGACCTCCCTGCCAGAAGAAGTGGTGATAGCTGTCAGCCTTGAGAGTTTTTAGAAAGGATTAGACAAGTTCATGGAGAGCAAGGGTATCAACGGCGATCACTATGGATGCCTAAGGACAACCTCCGAGTTGGAGAGATAGGCAGGATATCTCTCATCTCAATGCTATTTGCAGGGAATTGTAAGCAGTTGAAGACATCTGCTTGGGAATAACCTGAAGCAAATGGTGAGCCGCTGTGTGAGACAGAATGCTGGACTGGATGGGCTGTGGCCTGTTTCAGCAAGGATGTTCTGATGTTCTTATGTTCTTGCAGTCATAGCAATGCTTGCTGTGGCTTCCTATCTATCTATCTATCTATCTATCTATCTATCTATCTATCTATCTATCTATCTATCTATCTATCTATCTATCTATCTATCTATCTATCTATCTATCTATCTATTCTATGAGAAGTTGGAAGGGGCCTACAAGGCCATTGAATCCAACTCCCTGCTCTATAAAAGGTAAAGGTAAATGTTCCCCCCGCACATGCATGCTAGTTGTGTCTGATTCTAGGGGGCGCTGCTCATCTCTGTATTCAAGCCGAAGAGTCAGTGTTGTGCAATTCCATGGCTGTGCAAGAATGCGAATCAAAGGATATCTGCATGCAAGAATGCAAATCTAAGACATCTGCCAGGTGGGTTGTCCAAATTTCTCTTGAATGCCTCCAGTACTGGGGCACTCATCACCTCTTGGGGGTAATTAGAAAGTTTTTTCCTGACATTCAGCCAAAGGCTGGGTTCTCTTAACTTGAGTCCATTGTTGCACATCCTACACTCTGGGGTGATCAAGGACAGATCCTGCCCCTCCTCTATAGGACAGCCCTTCAAATAGTTGAAAAGTGCTATCTTATCGCTCCTCAATCTTTTCTCTAGGCCAGTGATGGCGAACCTTTTAGAGACTGAGTGCTCAAACGGCAATTCAAAACCCACTAATTTTTTTGCAAAGTGCCAATTTAACCTGTTTACAGGTGGCTATGAAGAGGCGATGTCGGGTGCCCACAGAAAGGGCTCCGAGTGCCACCTTTGGCACCCATGCCATAGGTTTGCCATAATTGCTCTAGGCAAAACATCCTCAGTTTTTTAAAGTCTTTCATCATAGGGCTTGATTTCCAGCCCCTTGATCATCCTTGTCGCCCTCTTCTGACCTTGTTCCAGCTGTCTTACTGTCTGTCTATAGATCAGCCACCACTAATTAAAATAAAATTAGAATAAAACCGTTAAGGAGATGTTAGCAGGGGAGAATAAGACAACACTGGGAGAGTGAACTGTAAATAACATCTTATTCTTTTCTCTCTCCACACCATGTGTCTTTCCCCCAACTTTTTAATACAGTGGACCCTCATATAACAAACATTTTGTATAACATAAAATCTGTACAACATAAAACATTCCGGAGAGAGAGGAAATTTGCTTAACAGAATTGTCTATGGGACGAATCCATACAAGATAAAAATGGTTGCAATGAGGGATTACTCTTTCAGTACATTCCTATGGGCAATTTGTATAAAGGAAAATTTGCTTAACATAATTTCATTTGGAGCGAGTTAATTCCTTTATACAAGGTACCACTTTGTATATTGTATCATGGGATGAATTTTAACTGAGAATAACATTTGGAAGCCAATCCTGTCTCAAAAACGTAGTACAAACGTAGTAAGTACCATGTACAATTCCTCCCCTCTGTGACTAAAACTGAGTGCAGATTTGGTTGGAAGGAACCATAAAAATTAAGGCCAGTATCTTATTTGGAGCATAAAAACAATTACATATGTGTTTCTTCCCTTCAGAAGGCTCCCTGTTGTGCTACTGGTCATTCAACCAGTTGCACAACCAGTTTCTCAAGCAAGTGTTATACAGAAGGCGTGCAACGGGGAGGCTGCTGGAGTTGTGGGGAAGGAATGCTTATGTGAACGCCCTTCTGCAACTTTATAAAACCACAGGACATTACATATGGGATGCAGACTGATTAAGTTACTTCAGAACCTCATACGGAATGTTGCCCAATCATGCATCTGGCCCACGACACCTCCACACAGACACTCCCAAATTGGTAGGGAGAATATAGTGGCAATTCAACAAACACAGAACGGCTGCTCACCTTTTCATGACAACCACAAGCCGCCATGTCACTTTTCCTGATGGCAGAGCAGTCCACCAGAGATGGCCACCAACATGGATCCTTCCATGTGTAACTTTTCCATTTCTCAGACATCTCTCTCCACCTTATTTTCAGTTAGGGAGAAAAATAATTCTAGATTCTGTAGCATCCAGTATGCTGAATTCTGAATAAGGACCAGCGTACGTCCTTCATGTGCTCCCTTTGGAAATAAAGCAGGCTTAGATTTCAAAACACACATCTCCGAATTCTCTACATGCACTCTACATTTGCCTCAAAACAGTTCAAGAGCGATAGCAGAGGTAATACCTTTTGGTGATGTACAGATCCAAGTTCCCAAGTTGTATTGATACATGCATACCTAAACACACACACACACACACACAAGTGTGAGTATTCTAATTTCTTTACTTAATATTTCTATTATTTCTAATCATTCAGCTTTATTGAATGGCATGGAATCCTAGACTTCAACACAAGTGAGAATAAGAAATATTGAGCTAATGTATTCTCGAACATTGCATCATATGCAATGAAATCTTTGTCTTGAGAGTGACCAAACATAGAGAAATGGATGATGTGCTTTGACTTCATGGTTTGCCTTAGCTAAAGGTTGTTTCCCATGGGAAGCAAGGGGAATCCCAGTAGGGGCATTTCAAAGAGCAAGCATTACAAAAAGAGCATCCAGGCAATAGCCTGGCAGGGGAAAGTACTACTGTAGAAAGGACACTCTGATATGTAAAAAAAGGTAAAGGTAAAGGTTCCCCCCCCACTCTAGGGGCGGTGCTGATCTATTTATCTACTTCCACTTACATGCTTTCAAACTGCTAGGATGACAGGAGCTGGGGCTATCGGCGGGAGCTCACTCTGCTGTGTGGGCACCCGGGATTCGAACCGCCAAGCTGCCGACTTTGCAGCCAACAGTTTTTGGAGCCTTAGTCCACTGAGTCACCATGCCCAAATGGTGGGGAGGAAGCTTTGCTACACACATCCATGAGATAAGCCTCCTACCTGAATGGGGAGGAAGCTCTTCAGAGTGAATTGAGGCTTCAAAGGATTAAGGGTCAGATAAAAAGAGGAGCCATGCCAGACCTCAGTTCTAAAGGATTAACACGCCAAAGCATCAGGCTAGGGGGTCGGAAAAGGGGGTTGGACATTAGAAGCCAGCGGGGAATTGACTCAAGAAAGAGAGTGGATGGGAGAAGAGATTAGGGAAAAGAGAATGGAGTCTAATATAGGAGCCCGGGGAACAGAGGAAAGCTAAGGGTAAGGTAAGAATGGAAAGTCTCTGCTTAGCCCTCATTATGGAAGATTAAGATTTATTTGATTCAATGTGTGCATTTTCATGCCATTGTCCAAAAGCCTGTTTCCTGTGTTTGCAACTCTTTCTTGATGTTTGCAACTTCCTTATTCCTGGAGTTCAGCCTAGTTCTCACTTTTAATCCTGCCTTTATTCCCCGCTCCTGTTCTTTTTCAATGAACTTTTTCAATGAACTTTGATCTAGAGATTATTTTAAACCCAGATACGGAATCTTATGCTGTGCCATCCAGCCAAGTAGGTTCTGAGAAGATACTAAGATTAATTTCTGTGCACATGGAGTTGACTCAGAAATGTGGGGGGGGGCAGTGACAATGGATAATAACTAGCTATTTTTAAAATGAAAAAAAAAACCCTCTCTTGGAGCCTCGTGGGGGCAAAGTTCCATCTCCAACTCCTTCTTGGGCGTTCCCTTGGGAATGTGCAGAGGTAAGAAAAGTCCACGGAAGAGGACTCAGGGAGGTGGTTTTTGTCACACCCAACCAGCAAGTATTAAAGTAAATGGATAAAGATCAAGAAATCATGTGTGTGTGTGTGTATTGCGTCATTACAGTCGTGACCGACTCTTTGTGACTCCATGTCCATGGAGTTTTCTTGGCAGGAATACTGGAGTAGTTTGCCAGTTCCTACTCCAGGTGCCTACAGCGCCTGGTATTCCCTGGTGGTCTCCCATCCAAGTACTAACCAGGGCTGACCCTGCTTGGCTTCTGAG
Source organism: Phrynocephalus versicolor (assembly GCA_023846285.1). Classification (NCBI taxonomy): domain Eukaryota; kingdom Metazoa; phylum Chordata; class Lepidosauria; order Squamata; family Agamidae; genus Phrynocephalus; species Phrynocephalus versicolor. Next base: position 2,142,203 of record JAHTLZ010000015.1, read on the forward strand.
ATCAGGTGAGATCGGATGTGAGCTCCTAAAATGCAGAAAGCAAGAATACTTCAGTCACATGATAAGAAACAATGGGTGCAGACTGCTACAGCTGATCATTTCATGGCAGAATAAATGGGGCAGGGGTAGCATTGAAAGGTGAAAGACTTATCCATTGAAGAATCAATTACCAGAGTAGAAATGCTGCAGTAAAGCATTCATTGTTTACAGCTGCCACAGCCCTAATCAAGACAATCATGGCAATGTCCAGTCTCCAGTGGAAGAAGCCCCTGAAAACGATTTCTCATTTTAAAATTTCTGCAAAACATTCCTAAAGGGGTTATTGATTGTAATAAGCAAACTCCTGCTGCTCTTCATTTAAACGGAGCAGTTTTATTAACTCTAATAGTGTTGCATTCCTTGCATTTTTTGCATGCATATGGCCTACTTTGAGGAGGAAAGCTGAGGAACCCTGGAGTGAATTGTGAATGTTTGGTCAAGATATGAGAAAGATGAACTTTCTGTCTCCATCCCCCCACCCCAGCCCTGCCACCTTCCTCCTTGATCATCCCAGTCTTGGTTTAGCATATCCCAAGACTTCAGACTTCATGCTGTCAACTCAGCTGTCACGGATGACTTGCCCTCAGGGCCCATCTCTTATTTCTGCAGGTGCTAGAAAGCGTTGTAGACTCACAACTACTCAAACATTCAGATTGTGTTTACCTCTTTCATTAGCTGGTTGATTAGCTGACAAATCAGTCGAATCGATGATGTGTTCCGTGGGATAATTTGTCACAGATGGGCCACAAAGCTTGTGAAAAACGAAGGAGCGACCGTGGAAACAGTCTGCATGAGCCTTCCCTAGTTCTGGTCAAGGCCCTCATTAACTAATGGCTCCCTGTTATTTAGCCAAGATGAATCAACACCTTTCCTACATATCCTGGAGATATCACTTCTGCTACTACACTGCTTTATTAATGTCCTTTGACTCATTAATCTCTTAATGGGTTAGAACAAGGGAGTTCATGTGCCAAGCAAGAATGGCTAGCTTCTGACAATTCTACTTTCGACAGGCCTCCTTCATACCTTTTCTGATGGTTCTCACATCCACATCAATCCCGATTCCCCGCCTTCATTCTAGAGTGTGTCTGGGAAAGGTACTGCTTGTTGTGGGATACTGCGTACTAAGACATAGCTGGTAAAATCCAGAAAAGGGCTCTATAGTACTTCCCATGTCAGGAACTACTGAAGATTGGACGATCCAGTCTGTGGAACTGTTGCTTTCTTATTTATTTGTCAACCTTTCAAGAAGCTGCAGAAAAAGATACCTGGGGGCGGGGGGCCCCGGTGTATGATATGGTCAGTGCACAAATGCTCCCCAATCACTGGTTGCAGCTGTTTAGAAGTAGGGGGCATGGGGGGTCCTTCCAGACTAGCCCTTCCCAGTCTCTCAACTGTTAATTCCGTTTATTTTTATTGTAGTTCCATCAGTTACAGTTAACTTGTTATTTTGTACTTTGTTCATATTTGATTTGTATATACAGTATTTACTATAAGGTTTTTATGATCTGTATTCTTCCCTTTGTAAACCGCCCAGAGTAGCCTTTGGGCTAGATGGCTGCGGTATATAAATCTCATAAATAAATCTCATATATAAGCAAAAAAATAAATGAATTTGCTATTATGTATTTATTTTGTTTTTATCTGTTAGCCCATCTTGCTCCTGTTCTATGTTTTTGTTATATATTGTTTACTAGTTATTGTGTTTTGATTTATATATTTGTGCTTATCTATTATATTGTATTTTACTGTTTATGGTTTGATTTCTGTTCAGTTTGTAAACCGCCCAGAGTAGCCACGTAGCTAGATGGAGCAATAAATAAATAAATAAATAAATAAATAAATAAATTTTTAAAAGCCTAATCTAAAACCATGTCTATGGTTGAATTCCAGACATGTTTTCTTCCTGCCCACCAAGGGCAACTTAAAAAAACAACCACACATTTATTTGTTATTCACATGCATGCCCTTTTTTCTCCTCCAAGGCAGTGGTGTAGTGCCACCAAAGCTCACTGAGTCAACCCCCCTCCCCCTGGATTTCCTGAACATCCTCTGCCACCTTTCTTGGGTTTCTCTGTTCACTCTGAGCTTAGATGCAATCACCATAGAAGCTGGAAGAGAAATGGATTTCTCCATCAACAGAATATTGTTACAAAGATAACTTCCCTGAAGGTAACCCAAAATATTGGAGGGTGATCTGGAATTGGCAAGAAATTGCTATTAGGTTTTTAAAAAGCACCTCCTCGTCGTCAGTTTATATATGGGTCAATCCAGCTGCCTGCAATTGTGGACTTTTCTTTTGGAGGCTGTCAGGAAGGCTCTTATGAAGAGGACCTCCACTCCCAAATTTACCACCACACGCCAGCTTAACCAGTCTTCCATCTCCATGCTGTCTTGGTGCAAGACCCTGGTGAGAAAGAATCAGGCTGGGGGTGGGGAGGGAGGGAGGGAGGGGGGAATGTCTTGCTCCCGGCCTTTTAGTGAGCTTCACCGCTGAAGGGTGGGGAGGGGTGGGATTCAGCCTGAGTCTCCTCAGCCTCAGATCAACAACCCAACAACTTCACCCCATGAGCCTTGCACTGCATTACCTTCTGCACGGCAGGGTCATGTCAGAGGATCCAACCCAGGCCATCTCTCATCTCTCAGGACCTACACTGCAAAAAATTTGCAGGGCCGCCCTGTCTCTTTGAAGCAGGCCAGGTTTTATCAAACCCTAAGCAAACTTTCTGTTGTGGTTCTGTGCCGTCAAGTCACTTACGGTAAATGAGCGCCGTCCCAAATGTCCTGTCTTCAGCAGCCCTGCTCAGCTCCTGCAGACTCAAGCCCATGGCTTCCTTAAGGGAGTTAGCCTGTCTCCTATTAGGCCTTCCTCATTTCCTGCTGCATTCCCCCTTTCCCAGCATTATTATCTTTTCCTGGGAATCCTGTCTTCTCATGATGTGTCCAAAGTAGGACAAGCTCAGCTTCAACATTTCCCCCTCCAGAAAGAGTTCAGGCTTGATATGACCTAGGAGGACCCACTCTTCTTATCTCTGGCAGTCCAGGATATCCAGGCTAGTAAACTACTGTCTACACTTTTTGTTGTTGTAGTGGTTTTGGGAGCTCAGCACAGTCACCAGTGGACCAGGGCTTGGGAAAACTGGTTCCTGGATCTCCAGAACTTATCTATCCCTAGCCTATAAATGTTCATACGAATTGCGGCCTTTGGCCTCAGGCGGTGTTGTTTTGAAAAAGTTACACAGAGAGATTGCTATGTGGAGCTTCCCATTTGAAGAAAATGTAAGCAAGCATACTCTAAATTCATAGGAGAGGAAGGACCATTGAGCTGAAGCAAGACTGGAAAATATGAGCCTTTTCACATGACCCCTAAACTCCGTGGCAAATGGCTCCCAGCTCCGGAGCTTAAAATTGTTTCCCCACCAGCTCCAGAGTTTACAGAAAAGTAAGTGCGACCATGCCCACCTAAGTGCGTCCCAGCGCACTTTTCAGGTACCTGCTCTCCGGTGGTGAAAAATCCCTGATGCGGATGTAACCTAGTGAGTGCCGGGCTCTCCTTGCTTCTGTTTGTTGTTTTTTTGCCCCCCCGCCCCTTTAAGAGATCTGAATGCTGCCGGGAACAGAGAGAGACCGAGAGCGGCAGAACGGAGGTAAGCCGGCATTCTTTTCTTTCTTTTTTTCTCCCTCCCCTCACGCAGCCAGCAGCCAGGAGTGCGGAGGGGTTGGGAACACAGGAACAGCGACAAACCCCCAAGATCTCTGGTCCAAATTTAAGTGGCCAGCAGATCTTAGGGGTCATGTGAAAAGGCTCCATGTGGCTCTCCAGACCTCTTTGGATAGCTGCTTCCATAATCTATCAGCACTGGGTATGCTGGGTGGGGTAAATGGAAGCTAAACGTCTCCAGAACCATATGCTGTTCACCATTGAGGTGGAAGGTTGGATTACCCTCCTGTTTGTGGAGACAGCGGGGTAAGTTTTGATGGAACATCTCCAGCCCTTTTATCCCATGCATGGCCCAGAGGGGGAGACAGCAGTTCATGTGTAACTGTCTTAGCTAACCCTTGTGGCATCTCAGACTCAGAGGGAGGTGAGCAGTGAGCCCCTAACTTAAGATATGCCATGGTTCCATCTACTTCTGTGACTATGTCAGCCCACCTAACCATAACTTCTTCACAGTCTGAAGGAACTTGGGTACAAAGGAAAAACCACCAGCATCAGCATGCCTTGCTGGTCTGGCTAGACACAGTGGTTCTCAAACTGTGGGTCCCCAGATGTTTCTGGACTGCAACTCCCAGAAGTCTTCCTCACTAGCTGAGATGGCCAGGTTTCTGGGAGTTGCAGTCCAGGAACATCTGGGGGACCCACAGTTTGAGAACCACTGGGCTAGAGAAAATGCACACCACTGTGATTTAAAACATGGCATCATGAGGAAGCTAGACACCAGCAAACATCATTCAACACTTAGTAAAGGTGTAACTGCTCTCTCTCTCTCTCTCTCTCTCTCTCACACACACACACACACACACACACACACACACACACACACACACACAAAGAGAGAGAAAGAGAGAGAGAGAGATGTCCAGTAGCTCTTCTTAAGCAACCTCCTCCTTACTAGGAAGGCATTAATTCCCCCACCTCTTCTCTGAGTGCTGAGCTAGGCAGCCTGACTCATTTAAGATTCAGGTCTTCTTTCCTTAGGCTTGTCCCAGCAGTTGGGTCTGAGCCCAGAAACTGCTTTTGTCAGGGGGGGGGGAGGACAGCCACCTTACCTCCATTTTGAAGGAGAGATGCCTTCTCATTTACATTCAGGCATTATTTGTCCCTTCGTACCTGGCTTGAGCTCTGACCGTCAGGCCTAAAAGGGTCATAAAATGTGACTCGGTATCTTTTTTGTTACCCTTGTTAGCATCGTAGCACTCCCAGGCCTTGCAAGGAGGAACCAACCAACCTTTCTCCCCTCAGTCCTCTGCCCACCCTGGGCTTCTTCAGGACCACGGACAGAGTAAGAAGGGCAGGAAAAGGTTAGACCGGTCCTCAGGATTTTGTGCCCGGGTTCCTGTGGAGAGGTTTCTGGTCCTTGAGCTGATTTTCAACAATTCCATCTTTGAAGCATTAGCATTGAACCCTGTGGAATTTGCTATTTAAGCCAAAGATAGTTCTTAGTCATTTATTTGAGCCCTAGGAAAAAGTTATGGGCAAGTCAAGGATTCCTTCTTCACTACCCTCAACCCCAACCCCAGATGAAGTTCAATGTCATTTCCCATTGCTATGCCTCATTGAGAGACACCAGGGAGCAGATAATATCCCATTCCACTCACACAAACCCATTTAAACCCCACAAAATGCACAAACAATTCCCCCAAGGAGCCAGGCCATCTGGCTCCAGTACATACCACTCAGATCAGGACAACCTGGAGTCATTGCTCCTCTGGTTTGGACAGGGGTTTGCATAAGCCTACCCTAGAAGATCTAATCTGCCAGTCCCTTAAGATGAGCAAGGTGCAGGCAGGGAGAGACCAGATACAGCCTTTCAAATGTTGTTGGTCTGTGTCTCCCATCAGCCCACAGATTATGTTATCCTGGGACAGTGGCATCTGAACTGGGGTATCTGGAAGACCTCATGTTGCCCACTCCCTGCCTTAAGACACCTGGTTAAACCTCTGTTTAATACCCAGAGAGGCACCAGATAGATAACAGAGAAGAGCAGGCCTCCTCCTGTTCTAGATAATTAGGTATTCCTGCAATGCAACAATCAAATCACCAGGATAATCTGACATGTTGGGTTAGGTATGCCTGTTCTACCATCCCCTCTTCATGCATCCATGGGTCGTGTAACCCAACTTATTCATTCCTCAGCAACATAAGACGCCTTTACAAACTTGTGAGTGTCCAGACCTCATTCTTCTCTGATCTGATCTGGCTATTGGAAATTTGGCTCTCTGAGCTGCTCTTTCTTTCAACTTGGTCAGCTTCCTTTCCCACCCTGCTATTTGGGGGTGTTTGGAAGAATACTTGGATATTTGGGGTGGGGGGAGAGAGTGAGGGAAGCAAGGAGAGGCCATGGATCCTCTCTCTCTCTCTCTCTCTCTCTTTCTCCTACCTGCCAGCAGCTGCATCCAGGCACAGATCTTGTAGACGGTGGCGGTGTTGCAGAAGAAGAAGAGGGAGAAGCAAGTGATGCAGCCCAGGATCAGCACCATGGAGAGCAGCACGAAGAAGGAGGCCGCCTTGAAGGCGCCCGAGGGGATGCTGCGGAAGTCGGCGAAGGAGCCCTGGCAGGTGAGCTCCCGGCTGTTGCCTTCGTTGCCCACGCAGTAGTGGAAGAGCCCGAAGTAGCCCGGCTTGGGCGTGCTGACGCTGTCGCCGATCCAGTAGGGCTGGATGAAGACCACCACGTTGATGATGGCGAAGCAGATGGTGAAGATGGCCCAGAGGACGCCGATGGCCCGCGAGTTCCGCATGTAGTTGTCATGGTACAGCTTGGAGGCCTCCTGCGACGGAAGCATCCTGCCGGGGGGTGGGGATTTGGGGGGGTTGGAGGCTCCGGGCGCGGGGAGCCCCCAGCGGCGCGGCGGGGACGCGGGGAGGGCAGCAGCAGCAGCTGCACCGCGCGGGAGGGAGGGAGGCCGACACCCCCACCCCACCAGCAGCAGCGCCACCTCCTTCTCCTCCTCCTCTTCCTCAGTGGCCCAAGAGGACTGGCTTCAGGCGCCCCGCGGCGGCCAAGGGGAAACCCGATCGGGCTGCGGCGGCAAGCCAGGCCATGGGGCACAAGGTGGCGGGAGGAAGGAAGGGGCCGGCCGGCAGACTTCAGGAAGAAGGGTCCGACCGGGGCTCTCCCCTAGGCCCGCGCACTCGCTCCCGGCAGATCCAGCGGCGACTCCATCTTGTCTGCCGCTGCTGCTGCTGCTGTTGCTGCTGTGGCCGCTGCCGCCTCGTTGCTCCGGCTCGCCCGCCTTGCCTGCCTGCCTGCCTGCCTGCCTGCCTGGCTCGCCTTGGCCGAAGCGCGCGCTCGCGCACCGCCCGGGCGGGAGGCGCGTGCCCGCCCGGGAAGGAGCAAGGAGGAGGAGGAGGAGGAGAGAGGCGAAGAGGAGGGGGCGGAGGGAAGCGCCCAGGCAGTTTCCAAAGGGTGTGGGGGGAGATCGGTGTGTGTGTGTGTGTGTGTGTGTGATGGGGTGGGGTGGGGGTTGAAGAGAGGCGCTCATGGGCCCAGGCAAGCAAGTCAAGGGGGAGGACGCCTTTCGCTCCGCATGCGCGCGCCTGAAGGTCGGGACCGGGCGGGAGGGGGTGGGAGGGGGCAAAGGGAGCGTGTGCGGAGGCGTGCGGACTCCCCATCTTCGCCCCCCTCCCTCCCTCCCTCCCTGACCCCTTGTCATCCCACGGGGGGGGTATGTTCCAGAGGCTGGCTTTCGTGCGACAAAACCTCTTTCCCTCCCGCCCTCCGCCCAGCTGCAAAACTAGTCTCTGAGCGCGTACAGAGTGCCTCCTCTTTCCCAATTCCACCACTCCAGCTCTCCCTACAGAGCAGTTCGATTCGACAGGAAGCTCCTCGACTGACAGGGCGGGCATCGTTCCTGTGCGCCAGGGCCGGCTACCTGAAAATGCTTGCATGCAAAAAGAACACACAACCCCGTGGTAGGCATCTTCGTTTGCAACCCCCCCCAAGGCTTTTATAAAAAAGCGCTATGGGGCACTAAGTAAGCAGACGGCTTTTTGCCTCATCTCCCTTTCCTTCCACGACTGAATAGCCTCTAACAACACATTAGTGAGCCTCCTGGCGCAGTGGTTAAATGCCTGTACTGCAGGTAAAACTGTGCTCACGACCTGGGGGTTCAATCCCAGGTAGCAGGCTCAAGGTTCACTCAGCCTTCCATCCTTCCCAGGTCGGTCAAATGAGGGCCCAGCTTGCTGGGTGGGAGGGCAATGTGTAGCCTGCATTACTGTAATTAAACTGTAAACTGCCCAGAGACTATTTGAAGTGGTATGGGGTGGTATATAAGCACAACACTTTATATGGGAATGGAATGGAATGTCCCGTGCCATAGGTCAAGTCCTGGCAACCACCCCAGGAGAAGAAAGAGAAATAATGATGTGTCCCTGGAGCTGACCTGGTGAGTCGCCAAACTGGGATTCCTCCTCCACCCTCAGGTCAGATGCAATGGAGTGCACCACAGTCCTCCTATTTGTGAGCATCTAGCAGGGTTGCTGGGTCATCAGAGAATCATCTCCCAGCAGGGAGATCCAGATGTTTATGAAGCAAAAGTGCAGGGTTTGCTACCAGGTGTCCTCCTCCTGGGCCTCTCAGTTACCTGGACATTATCAGGCATACGGTGACAATTCTATCAGCACAAACCTGAGGGTTAAGCAGGCATGAGGAGGGAGAGGGAGGTAAGTCTTTAGACAGCTGGCTGCTTCCCAACCTGCCCCCTTCCGTGGAGTGGAGGCAAAGTAGCTCCTTTGTTTACTAGGGAGCAGAGGACGATGGAAGGAGTGGGGCGAAAATTAGAGCAACCATGGTCTAGAACTTAGAGCAGATCTGACTGAACACAGGATAGAGCTCATGGGAAAATCTACTCCATGGGCGTACTGGCACCCAAGAAGCAAATCTTTCCTTCCCATGTTGCACCTACACAAAGCCATTCAAAGGAGCTCTTTTAGGTGGTCAAGGGCCTGCTGGACAGGTATCTGCAAGAGATGGACAATGGCCACTTGATAGCCTGTTGTGAAGATTCCGCAAGCACTCTGCAGACAAAGTCTCTCAGATCCACTGACTTTAGATGGTGTAGTTCAGTGTTGGCGAACCTATGGTATGGGTGCCAACGGTGGCATTCAGAGCTCTTTCTGCGAGCACCTGACACTGCCCCTTCACAGCCACCTGTATTCAGGTTTAATTGCTGTATTGGCACTTTGTGAAAAATTAGTAGGTTTTGAATCGCAGCTTGGGCACTCGGTCTCTAAAAGGTTCGCCATCACTGGTGTAGTTGATGCAGATCCTGTTGATGTAACTTTGGCCCCGGGTTGTCCTGTTATAAGAAAGGACACATTTCATTTGGTGCAGCCAGAGGATTTAGGCAGGACTTTAGGAGAGATGAAAGCTATCACATACATGCTGGACCCTTGCCCTTCCTACCCAGTCTCCAATATTTCATTTTGGGCAAGATTTTGGAGTATGTGGCAGCGTTCCAGTTTCAGAGATTCCTGAATGAAGTAAATTATCTACACCAATTTAAATTGGGCTCTAGATTTAGTTGTGGAATAGAGATGGCTTTGGTTGCCTTGGTTGATAGCCTCCACACCTTCTATAGGATCTGTCAGTGACTGTCAACATTGGCCATGGTGCCCTATTGGGGCACCTTTCTGGGATGGATCTTGATGGTACTTATATCCTTTCATGATGGTATAACTCAGAAGGTGGTATTGGTGGAATACTGCTCAACGCCTTAGCCCAGGGGTGTCCAAACTTCAGCCCTCCAGATGTTTTGGACCACAACTCCCAGAATTCCAAGCTGGTATTGCCAATGACAAAGAACTGTGGGAGTTGTGGTCCAAAACATCTGGAGGGCCTAAGTTTGGACACCACTGCCATAGTCATTACCCTGTAGTGTTGCCCATGGTCCAGTTCTGTCCCCCATGTTAATCAACATCTATATGAAACCACTGGAAGAGGCTGTCCAGAGTTTTGGAGTTCAGTGCCATTACTGTGCTGATGACACCCAACTCACTTTCTCCTTCCCATCCAATTTCAATGAAGCTGTTCTGTGCCTCCACCAGTGTCTGGTGTCAGTAATGGATTGGATGATGGCTAATTGACTGAAACTTAATCCAGACAAGACAGAAATGCTTCTGGTCAGGCATATAGCAAATCAGAGGATAAAGATCTAGGCTGTACCGGATGGGTTTACATTCCCCATGGAAAGTCTGGTTCACATGCCTGGATTTAAGGATGCACTGGTTTCAGTGGTGGGGCAGAGTACAATTGTACAGCTAAAGCTGGTGCACCAGTTGTGCCCATTCCCTGAGATGTCCAATTAGGTCATGGTAACACGTGCCTTCCCCTTCATGGTACCACTGCGTTGTCATGGCAAAGGGGCTTGAGTAACTCAGAGAAGCTATGAGCTATGCCGTAGGTCATAGTGAAGAGTTCTGACTGAATGTGGTCCACCTGGAGTAGGAACTGGAAAGCCACTCCAGTATCCCTGCCAAGAAAACAGTAACAAAATGCTAAAAGATATGACACTGGAAGATGGTTGGATGGTGTCATTAATGCAACCAACATGGATCTGACCAGACTCAGGGAGAGAATGGAAGACAAGGGTGCCTGGTGTGCTCTGGTCCATGGGGTCATGAAGAGTCGGACACGACTGAACAACTAAGCAACAACAACAACACATGCTTTAGTTCAGGGCTGTCCAACTTTGAACAGGCTGAGGTCTACTCTTTCCAGATGAAACTGCCTGAGGCTACTCCGCTAAAACCTCTACTTATGAATTTTATCTGTTCCGAGCATATGCTCATAAAGTAAAGATATTTGTAAGTAGAGCAGCGGTTTCCCATAGGGACGCATTGAAAATCAATTAATCCTTTCTGGAGGGAACATATTTCAATGCATTCCTTTTCCTATGGTAAGGGTGACCATGCACACACTTCCCTTACACCCGCTCGAGCTGGTGTGGACGGGTGCAAGGGAGGTGCTTGCATGCTTGCGCAGATCGCCCCTTCCACTTGCCTAGGCTGCTGGAATACTTTTTTTAAAAGGTACATGTTCCCTACCAACCCACCCAGGGCCTGACTTGACTCTACTTCTCCTCCTGTTTCCTCCCTTCTCCCTCCCCCCCCCATCGCTGCCACTGCTGCTGCCGCCCATAGCTCTCACTTCTGCCATGTTCTCTATGCAGCTGGGATGGGCCAAGCCAGCAGCGGGGCAATCACATCGCCACAGTGGCGCAAGGAGGAGGGAATGGCTCAGAAGGGGAGCAGGAGGAGCGGCAGGTCATAGTCTCTGTGAGGCAGCTGTGGGGGTGGGAGGAGGAGGAGGAGGAGGAGGAGGGGGAGAGAAGAGAGGGATGTCACCATGCAAAGGAGGTGGGCACATCCATGACCCCACCCCTCGCTGTACCCTCCACTCCCCTTCCTCCACTCTTCACCAACAACTCAATTGGTCAGGAGACAGTGGCTCGCTGATCATCTGGCTGGTAGGGAGAGCAGGGGAATGTGCCATGGCCCTTGAGCTGCGCCGCTCGGCTGAGACAGTGGGCTGGCAGGCCCAGAGATTTGCTGGGGCAGTGGTGGTCCTTGGGATGAGGGAGGGAGGGGTGGAGAACTTATCCCCTCACATTTTTTATTGATGGCTGGCGGGCTACTTTTGAACCCTTCATGGGCTACTGGTAGCCCCCGGTCTACCTGTTGGGCAGGCCTGCTTTAGTTACATCATGTTCGGAATACTGTATCATGCTCTGTGTGGGCTGCTGCTGAAGAGTGTTCAGAAAATTCGGCTGGGTCAAAATACTGTAGCTGGACTGTTGACTTGTGCCAATTATAGGGAATGCTTAACTCCCTTATCACAACTGCTTCCCTGGCAGCCAGTCTGTTTCCAGGTTCAAATCAAACTCCTGCGCTACCAGAGGGCAGTTCTCCCCATCCCAGGAGTACGTTGGCTAATCTTTCTGGAGAAGCAGGACCTTCTCACAGGACTCCTATTTGAAAGACTTTATCACCCCCATATGAGCCGTCCTAGCTTTCAAAATCTTCTGCCGTGGCTCTTCTCTTGTTCCAACACCTTCCCAGGCTACTTTGATGGGGACACCACCAGACAGGGCTTTCTCAGTGGCTGCTCCCAGGCTTTGGAACGCACTGCCCCAAAAGGCCGGGTTGGGCCGCCTCTTGCCGTTCCTTGATCAGCAAAGACCTTCCTTTTTAGGCACGCTTTTAAGCAATAAATGGGGGAAGGTGGGTATAGAACACACTGTGAAATTTATGAAATATATATGTTTTTAAGACTTTAATTGTTTTTAATCTGATTAATATTTACATTTGTTTTAATATCTATCTATCTATCTATCTATCTATCTATCTATCTATCTATCTAT
>JAHTLZ010000015.1:2154338-2175129 GCA_023846285.1 Phrynocephalus versicolor
CTATCTATCTATCTATCTATCTATCTATCTATCTATCTATCTATCTACTCCATGGAGATCAGAGTCCAGAAAAAGGACATTTTAAGCATTCAACCACCCCTGGTAGGCAATTATCAGGCAGAATAAATAATTTCTGCTGGGTGTTTACAGAGGTCCAGCATTTCTCTAACATTTAAAACAACAGCTCAATTTCATCACGCGACGCGATGAGCCCTATGGCAGGACCCCGGAGGATAGCAATGGGAGAACAGACAATGGACGTTTTAAGGAACCCCCCCCCCCACACACACACTCCTGGTAGGCATTATCAGGCATAATAAATTATTTTTGCTGGGGTTTTACGGAGGTCCAGCGGTTTTTTCTAACATTAAACTGCTCCATTTCATCCTGCGAGTGGTGCGACGCCATTAACGAAAACGAACAGTACTGAAGAAAATTTTCTTGGTTCTGTTCGTTTTGTGCCTGACCCGTCACCATGGTCATTATTTGTTCCGTTACGTAACGGAACAAATAACGGAAAACGGTACAGAAAAAAATGTTGTTTCATGCCCATCTCTAGTATATACTTCCCATCTAGCCAGGGGACCACTTTAATATAGTTTCGTATAGTTTTTAACTGGTCATCAATATACAGTCTTCATTGCTGTGAGCTGCCTATGGTCCCCTATGGCGAGACCAGCATCATATGAATAATATACATAAATTAAATAAAAATAACTGGACCTCCAAGTCCTACTCTTTGCTGAAAGACATATATCTGCATGCACAGAGGCTATTTTGAATATCCTAAACTACTGTTCCTTCAGGGGCAGTGATGGAAACTCTCTTCAACCACCAATACATCAATAAAATTCAGTGACCAGCTCAGTTTACTACCGCACATCAGTGATAATGGTGGTGATGATGATGATGATGACTGAGGGGGATATTTGTCCTTTACCTTGGGCTGCAAAATGTATTTGGCAGGCCCTATGAATTGATCAATCATGCTAAGTGAAACGACAGGTCCATTCCCCCCAATATTACCCACCCTGACTGGCAGCAGCTGCCTAGGGTGTCCTGTAGGGCAGAAGCCTTTGATGTCAATGCTAGCCAGTCCTTGAATACATGAGTGAATGAAATGCAATTGCCCAACTTCTCTGAAAGCTACACAATTCAACTGATACAAGAGTCTCGTGGCGCAGTGGTTAAATGCCTGTACTGCAGGCAAAACTGTGCTCACGACCTGGGGTTCAACCCCAGGTAGCAGGCTCAAGGTTGACTCAGCCTTCCATCCTTCTGAGGTCGGTAAAATGAGGACCCAGCTGGCTGTGGCGGGAGGGCAATGTGTAGCCTGCATTACTGTAATTAAAACTGTAAACCCCGCAGAGACTACTTGAAGTGGTATGGGGTGCTATATAAGCAGAACACTTTGTTTTTTTTTTGCTTGGATAGCAACCGATGTAGCCAAAGTGCAATGGGTGAAAACAACAACAAGCCAGGAGAGCACCGGATGCTTTTCCAACTGGCTTCTTATGGTTCCCCTGGATGGCTACCAACAGTCATGGGCACAATTTGCTGGTGCAGTGTGGTAGCCCGTGGACTCCCAAGAGGAGCAGATCTCAGCAGGTGAGAGGGGGAACGGCCTCTGGACCCACCAACGGAGATGACTAGAGTTTGACCTGGCACCTTCCGAATGCAAAGTAAATGTCCTACCATTGAGCTGATGGTCCCCCTCCTGACATCCCGCTGAACCTCACAGCATCTTCATGGCTGGCTGACTCGAGATGAGTACAGTTACACTGTCAGTGGAGAGAGACCTCTTAGCCAGACCTTGTTCTTATTCTTCAACCTCAGAACATTTCTTTTAAAATAAAAAAGGATAAAGGAGGAAAAAGAAAGAAAAATTGCCCAGAGACAAATCTTATTCTCCGAATTAGCCATTTCCCTTCTGTTCTGAGAAGAAAAGATAAGATGGTTCAGGATTAACATATGTACATAAGAAAGGACAAAAGGCAATTCCCTTTATTAATCAATTATAATTTTATCCCATTTTCCAGAGGGGGGGATTGCCTCCCAAACTGGCTCGCAGTAATTAAAATTCAACACACCATGCTTGTGGTAGAGACTGTACAACAGGGGACCTGGAGGTGGGAACACAGACTCTAGCCCTCAGGCTTACAAAATAGAGAGAGGGAAGGTGAAGGTGATAAAAAGTAGGGGGACAGGGTGTGGGGATCAGTTTGACAAGGATAGAATAGTGTTGGCTATATTGCATTGTGCATGATGTGATTATTTTGAGACATTTTGGTTGGGAGGGACTTATTTAGACTTGGGTGGATGTCAGGCAACTCAGTAAGAGTCAATAATTCCTTCTCTAATTCTTTATCCTTCTTTTCTCCAGTCAGGGTTCTGTCAGAGCTAGTGATGGAGTCTGAAGACAATCAGAGTCTGTGCTCTGTCGGTTAGTCAATAATGAAACTTTTTTTCTTACTCTATGATTTCTTTTAATCTATGAAGAACTGTAAGTAAACAGTAAGTAAAAGGAAACATTTTGTTCTTTCTCGTTTCTAGAGTCCCTGAGTGAATTATTAAGAGAGTAAGTGCCAGTTGAGGTAAACTAAGAAATAAAAGGCAGTCTACTAAGGGAGTCTCAGTCTAAGTCAATCTGCTCCATAGGTTCATGCCTGAACCATTTGTAATCTGCTGCAGAATTAGAGGACATTTGTTTTAATTTTAAAGACAAATTTAAAATACAAAACAGGAAGAAATTGGTAGTAGAATATGAGGGGATAGGGATCAGTTTGACAGGGTCAGAGTAGATTATTTATTAACTGGGATTTGCTATGTGTTTATTGCATTTGTATCACCACCCTTCCTTCCAAGGTACCCAATGTGGTTTCCTCGGGTTTCCCCCATGACTTTATCCTTACACTAACCCTGCAAGGATGACTTGATTAAAGAAGAAGGTCCACTTAACATCTCTAGTGGGATTTGCACTAGGAGCCTTGTGGTGCAGTGGTTAAATGCCTATTCTGCAGCTAAAACTGTGTTCACGCCCTGGGGTTCAATCCCAGGTAGCCGGCTCATGGTTGACTCCGCCTTCCATCCTTCCGAGGTCAGTAAAATGAGTAACCAGCTTGCTTGGGTTGGGGGGAGGAGCAATGTGTAGCCTGCATAATTAAATTGTAAACCACCCAGAGAGTGCTTGAAGCGCTATGGGGCAGTATATAAGCGGAACACTCTGCTTTTTGCTTTTTAAATGGTTTAATTCACACTGTCTCTTCTTTGTGTTGAGTTGAAGCCGAGGTGGTCTGTCTTCAGCCTCTCCTTTCTGGTCCTTAGGCTTTGGGGACAGCCTTACCGTTGGGTGGAGTGATATGACTGCCTTAGGCAGCAGGTGCTAGAGATGGCTGGAAGACGCAACTTGTGTGTGTAGCAACCTCTCCTATGCCACTATACTAGCCTGCTTCCATCTGGCGCAATGCATAACAGAGAGGGAATCTGGATGTTGAGTCATGGCAACTGGACTTCTTTTTCTTGAGCGAGAGAAATGTTTCGCTGCTCATCCAAACTGCTTCATCAATCTGAATACAGCTAGTGCGAGTCCATCTTATAGTCGGCTTTGACCTCTTGAAGAAGTCAAAGATGGAGACGGTGGTCAAAGATGGAGGACTCGCACTAGCTGTATTCAGACTGATAAAGCTCTTTGGATGAGCAGCAAAACGTTTCTATCTCTTAAGAAAAAGAAGTCCAGTTGCCATGACTCAACGTCCAGATAAACTCACCTGGATGACTGAGAATCTTCACAAACAGAGAGGGAACTGCCAGCCCAGTTGGCTTTTGTCCATTCAAGAGTGAGTGGTGGTCTACCATTTTCATTGTGGTCTTTCTTCTGTTCTCAGGAAGCAGAGTGTTTTGGGCTGCTCCTTGGCAGTTGTAGCAGACTTACTTATAGCAGAGAGCAAGGAAAGAAGAGGACTTATTTAAGCTTCTTGTCCTCCGGCCAGTGGGCAGGGGCATGAGGTCAGGCTGGTCTTCCTGACCCTTGGCTGTTGATTCTTAGCACCATCTCCTCCTACTAGGCAGAATACCATGCAATTAGGCTCTTGCCTAACCTTCTAGTGCATGACCTGAACAGCAGGAAAGACAAAATGGAACCAACTGAGATTCCAGAAGCCAGCAAGCTGTTACCCATGGCTGACCTCTGTCTGAGGCCCTGCAGTTAAAAAGGAGCACAGGCTTACTCTGAAGGCAGATCTGGAGTTGAATCAACAATCCTCCGGCTGCAATCCAGCCCTTTCCCCTAAACTGGTGCCTGGCCTGTTGGACTACCACTCCCATCATATGCCCCTGCCAGCAGGGCCAGGCTGGCAAGTGGCGATGGGAGTTGTAGTCCAGAAATATCTCGAATCTGCCAGATTGAGGGTCCCTGTGCATGAGTGGAAGGGAGCCCTGTTGGGCTCTGTGGGACCTAGTTTTAGATACATTGTACTGCTAATGGTCAACAGCTTTGGAGGCTATAAATGAGTAAAAAGGCTCCGTTGAAGGGAGAGGGTGTTCAATTTTTCCCTATTTAGTTTGCAATCAGAGAGATCAGCAACCCAGTTTCCGGGCTATGTCAGATGAAAAGCCAGCTCTGAAACATGATGAGAAGCAAAATGTATGTGAGGAGGTCTGATCACTCAGGGGTCTATCCTCCGTACAAGAAAGGCTGAAACAGGGTAATAGAGGGCATGAGGAACCACCGTGGAGACTGGCTGGCTTTTTTCTTTCTTTTTTTAAAAGCACGGTCTAATGGCGACCAGGCACGTTTCCTTCCTGAGTGGCATTACTAACCTCAGCCATTAAAGGCGTCAGAGCCTCCCAACTAGCTTTCCCTGGCGTGATGGGCAAAAGGTCTTGTCCATAAAGAAGCTGTTATGCAGGGCAAAGCAGACCCATGGCACTAATGAGAAAGAAAAGCTCAAGGCATCTCAATGAAGAGAGAAACACTGACCATCGGAGGGGGTGACCAGAGGCTGGACGTCCCAGGGATCCTGCTGAAGCGGAGGAGGTCTATGTGTGGTCAATCCAAGCCTTGGGTTGCATTGCAGAGAGCTCACTTAGCAAAAGCTGTTGTTGTCGTGTGTCATGAAGTGCCTCTCTGACATATAGGGACCCACCCCCTTTGGATAAGTGACCTCCAAAATGTCCTGTACTCAAGAGCCCTGCTTAGGTCTCGCAAAACTCAAGCCTGTGGCTTCTTTTACAGAGTTAGTACACCTCATGTTCGGTCTGTCTTCTTTCCTGCTGCCTTCAGCATTTCCTACCAATATTGTCTTTTCAAATGATACAGTACTTAGCAATACCCGTCGCACACATACATGTGTGTATTATGTATACTCAATCCCCCCCAATCTTTAATTTTCTCAAGAGACATGCATGTATCCACATACGTTAAGACACTCTTGACCGCTTTTGCAAGTACTGTACTACTGTGAAGAAGAAGAAGAAGAAGAACAAGAACAAGAACAAGAAGAAGAAAAACAAGAAGAACAACAAGAAGAACAACAAGAAGAACAACAAGAACAAGAACAAGAACAAGAACAAGAACAACACAATGGCCTGGAACAACAGGAGACAGCAACCTGTCTTTGAGCCAGGCTTGGTCTTTTAGCACAAACCTGTAGAGCAACCAAGTTGCAACTATGAACCTAGACTAGGGCAATACAGCAATTCTCAGCTCAGGTAGAAAAGGTCTTACGTGCTTTAACAGTGAGTCTAAGGATAGTCCTAGATGGGTTTTTGAGCTCTGAAGTTCCCTTGCCTCAAACAGGAGATCTTGGGATCACCAATCGCCATCATCTTCTATTTGTAACCATCTATGGCCGTTACTTCACGAGGTGCCTCGCTTCGAACCGACCTTGCCTTCGCTGTGAAATCGGTGGCGGTCACGTGTTCTCCCTTCGATCCCACCCCTGTTTATCAGTCCTCCTCACGCGCTGCATTTTTAACACCGAATCGATTACTACCTCACGTGCTCCATTCGCATTAGGACGCCGCTTTGCAACGTCCGATTTTTCCCTTTCCTTTTTTAAAAAAAATAAAAAAGTTTGGCGTATCGATGCATCAATACTTGCCTGTCATTTCCGAAATAGCTGGTTAAGTGTCTAATCTTGCGTTTTGCTCTCCTGAGTTATACTGTTTCGTCCATTACTGACGTGAAAAAAATGCTGTTCTCCCTCATGGTCACTAGGTGGACCCTCACACAACGTGTGTTGCTGATGATCCATCGGTCCTCCAAGGACATCCGAGTTATCCCTTTCATGTCCCTAGATCAGTGGACCAGCAACTTCCGCCTCCCACTACCATTCAAAAGGTATCATGCCTCCCTCTCGTCATCCATGCCGTCTCCAGAAATTTCAGAGGTATCGCCCATATTTTGTTGCAGTGCTCCATAATGTTTACACTTTGATGAACTGTGTCGCTTTATTGTGCTTCGTCAACCGAAGAGTAATCTACCGACGCAGAGATCTACTCAGGGACGCTTTGAGGGGGTGTAACACTTTGATATGGGTCGTATCGCAGTGGATAAAAACGTCGCCTAGGCAGAAACTATGCTGGTGTTACCCTGGACGTTCTCAGTGGTTTCACGACACGGTTCTGCAGCTCTGGGATGATAGGCAATGGTTGGAGAACTTCCGTATGACTAGAAGAACACTTTTTGAGGTTGCCGACAAGCTTCGTCCATACCTGCTGCGCAGGGACACAGTTATGCGCTCAGCGGTTCCAGTCGAAGAGCGAGTGGCAATCGGTGTGTACTTCTTGGCAAGCCGTTCTTGTTACAGAACAATCGCACTGGTTTTCCAGAAAGGAAGTTCTACTGTTGCAAGTATTGTCATCGAGGTCTGTCTGGCAATGGAACACATCCTTCTCAAGGAAGAGGTTCGCCTTCAAGAATTCAATAAGGTCTGTGGCAATTTTATCTGTGCGTCCCATTTTTTTATTGTAAAGACTTGGTTTTTCCCATTGCATGTGCATAGTTAATATCCATACTATTTCTCTGTTGTCTATAGAAAAGATGCTGGTTAATAATTGTTTTCCGTTTTTCCAGATGACATCATCAATGAAAAACTTCGGATTCCCACACTGTATTGGGTGTATCGACAGAATGCACATCCCGATCAGTCCACCGAAATTGCAGGGAGCGGCTTATTTTAATCGTAAATCTTTCCATTCAGTACTACTGCAGGCGGCTTGTGACGGGAACAGAATTTTTTTTTCAATGTTGACCGGACATTCAGGTGTGAATCACGATGCTCATGTTTTCAGATCATCTATGCTTTTCAGTAAGATGGAGGAAGGGACGCTAATACCAGGCAACCCTATGTTCCACTATGCTGGGGTATCAATTCCGCCCATTATATTAGGCGATGGGGCATATCCCTTATGTAAGTGGCTGATGAATCCCTTCCCTGTTCCTAGAAATGAAAGGGAGCATCATTACAATAAGATTTTTAATCGTTCCCGATGCGTCGTGGAGAGGGCATTTGGTCGCTTGAAGGCAAGATTTAGACATTTGTATGTTAGGATTGAGGTGCACATCGAAAACGTTAATTCAATTATTGCTTCAGCCGTGATTCTCCATAATATTTGTGAACGCGAGAACCATGACATACCGGATGAAGACCAGCATCAACGCTCTCAAGCTGATTTACCTGATGGCAGCGACATGTATGAGTTCAACAGATCTGGTACTGCCAGGGCAGAGGCTGAGGCTGTGCGCACTGCCATTTCTGAATACCTGCATACACACGTAAAGTGACATGTCTAATCAGTACATATAACTGCAGTAATATGCATTTCCGACCTTCAAAGACGTTACTTTTACTAGATTTGCATTTCTCATAAATAAGAGTTTTTATTATGAAACATAACTGTGTTAATAAAAGATAACTTCATTGTCTGCCTTTCTTTCTGTTTGCGAGGCATACTACCTCCTCCAAAGGTATATATAAAAAAAGGTAGACAAGCATTCTTCAACATCTCAAATATATCTTCTTTTTTTTCTTTTCCGGTTGCGATAAATAAATAACTTCCTAAACCCAACCCCCCCCAAAGGAAATCAAATAGTAATTGTCTTGAGTCTGTGCTCAGGCATTCCATTAGATATGTAATGATAGTGCTGGCAAGGAAAAAATTTACTTTCCTACCCCTTAATTGACTGTAACTTTTACCCGATCGATTAAAAGTAGGGGCCACCCTTTGCTGTAGGATTCCCTTGGTAACCACTGGCCTTTTACTTGATATGCTGATTAAGGCAGGCACTGGTGTGAAAACATGTTGTCCCTTTTAAAGAATTCTCCCTTACAGTACTCATTTTTACTGGAACAAAGGTGGTGATAGTGAGGGTAAGGTAAATCTTTCCTAGGCCTTTTCCCTTAATAGTCACTTGCTTTTACCCGCTAGCTTACAAGAAGGGGCCCCCTTGTAAACATCCAACCATCATTCCCTTGGTAACCAGGCACCTTTCTCTTGATATGCTGATTAAGGCAGGCAGAGGTGCAACAACAGGAAGTCACTGTTCTGGGAGCCTATGCTCATTGCAAGCAGCATTTGCTAAGCCTAAAAGCTTTTGGGGAAACTTACACAAGACTGGATGAGAAATGGATAATGAAGACAGCTCAGAAAGTAGCCAAGGAACTACTGTGCATTGTAAGATTAAGAGAGGAATTATTTGGGGAAATGCGGAAACGTCGGCTTTAATTAAGGTTTGGGGTGAGGCAGAAATAAAATATGCACTGTCTTCCCTAAAGAGAAATATTGAAATTTTTGAGGTCATCTCTTCCGAACTTAAGAAACTCGGTTTCCGTTGTTCAGCCTCTGAATGTAGGACCAAAACGAAATCGCTTAGGAAATTATACAAACAGGCAGTTCTCCATAATAACACCTCTGGCTCTGGTCGTTCTAAATTCCATTGGTACGACGAGATGGCAAACATATTCCGTACGGACACATCAATTCACCCCTTGCGCACAACGGAGAGCGAGTCAACTGGGACATCAGATAAGTTTAAACAGGAATGAATTATTATGGTTACCCAATAACTCAGCATAACTGTCTAAATTTGGGGTAAAGTAATTAATGTAATGACTTTTTCATTTTCCAGCGATTCTACTTCTCCGCAAAAGAAGTGTACGGAGGGGTATATCGATCCATTGTTAATTCCATGCACTAATGCTGAGAATAATGTTCTTTAAATAGTAGCCGGATATTTTCACTTCCTATGTTTATGAATCCGTGTATTATTTGTTACATTTCTTTATGGAAATACATTGATGTACCGATGCATCGCGCTGTTTTATTCTTCAAAGACAGACACGCTAATAAACTTGGATACAATCAATGTAGCATGATAAGATTACATTGACCGTACTTCGTTTAAATTACCGATCAAACGCAGCGATGCAGCGATACAACGAACATCAGATGTTGGTATTACGCCATCATAAGTTCATCTTTAAAGGTTTATTTGGTAATTATATTAAACGCAGATTCCTCATGACTTTTTCTTATTACCGTTTATTTTGCCTGCTGCAGAAACAACTTCTGGTGGTAATTAGTAGCTATCAGTACATTTTATGCCCTACAAAATAATGCTGTTGGCCAAATTACTTTCATTGACAATTTTTTTACTGTGAATCTGCTCCATGATAATCCAAACTTAACTTTTTTTAAAACCGCCAGTCTCTTGATGTCAGAATACTAGTGCCTACCTACCATTGGGCGGCAGCGAAATTGACACTGTCGGGGGCGGGAGATGCTGCTTTAATAACCAATCCTGCTCCACAAAATGGTATTGCTAGGGCAGCACTAAGAGACTTCCTGAACTGGTGCTTCCGCTCATAGTACAACGTTTAATAATGAATTACCAAAAAAACTAACTCGAAGTTCTTATTTTTACTTGAATAGGAATAGAGGCGATGGAGGGAGAGAGGGAGAATGTAGCTACCTTGACGCTTTTTGAAGATACTGATTGTGCAAACTATACCTACGGGCCATCAGACACATCTGTAATGGGTAAGTGAAGGCTTTATTGGGAATAGAAAGGGATTTTGGCCTACCTTTGCTGTGTTTGAACAATACAGTTAAAATCTATGTAGGCTCTTTCCCGTTGCTACTATCATGTTAATGTATCATATATAAAATAATTTGTTACTAATTTATATCTTTTATGCTAGATACTCAGTCAAATGATGGTGGTGATCCGTCCACGTCAGGCTGTTCTTCCTCGCAGAGCCCGCAAACCACCAGTACTGAAAAACGTGTTAATCGTGGTAAGTGCAAAGTATCATAATTTTAATTATCTGTACAGTTAAACTATTGCACAGCACTGAGGTACCTCTGCCGGATCCTGGTTTTTAAAATACTGTGCTCAGTAATGTCTTTGAGATCTTTAAATTTTTAACGTATTTTACATATTTAAAGGGAGGGTTTTTTTTGTTCTGTTACATGATTCTCTGGGTCTGGGATCATACAACTCAAAGCCTGTAATTTGTTTTAGATGTGGTGGTAATATATGAACCTAAACTAGTGATTCAGAGGCATTGTATTAATTTGAGAACCAAATAAAAACCCTGTTTTTTTGACATAACCCATAACCTGGCTATTCAATAAACTCAACAGGAAAGTGGTTCCAGCATTTAAAAAAAAAGGAAGAAGGTTAATAATGAATAATATATCAGTGCTTTAATAACTACCATTTATTTTCTTAATCTGCATTACTTTCTCTTTCATTTTTTAAAAATAATAGACACGGTAGAATCCTCAAACTACGAAGCAACTCTGGATCCAGCCACTAGACTCGCCTTGTTAAGAAAAAGGAAACAGAGAGCAACTGCTGCTGCCAGGCTTGATAACACCCTAACTGGATTTGTGGACTGGGTGAGGGATTCAGATCAGCGTAAAGAGGCTAAAATGAGTGCAAGAGACCAGGAGGACATCTTGTTCCAGAAGGAGGTTATTAGCAACGTTAGAGTAGCATCTACATCTCTACTTAAACTAACCCAGTACCTAACTAAGACAGGATCTGATGCCGAGGGGCCAAAAGACCGTAAAAATAACAAAAAAAGTATTAAAATCTAATAGTTCCTGTTCCTCACAGCGCAGAGCAACGTCACCCACTGTTCTAGTAGCAGAAAGTGATTCAGACGCAGAGATAAATCAGTCTGCATTATCAGACAACACTTGTGATACGGACAGTGCAGATGACGGGTCTGAATCTCTCCTTAGCAGCCTCACCAGAACTCAATTTAGGAGGAAACAGAAACCACTGCATGAACGAATGCTACATGTGAAAAAGCAGGCTAACAAACCAATAATTCCTTCTCCAGCAATACCATGTAACAGTACTGAAAATGAGGATTTGGGGGATAGCCAATCTTCAAGTTCTCCTTATCTTATTGTCAAAGAGGAGAATAACAATGATGATAATCATTCCTGTCTGAGAACCCCACTCAAAAGGAAGCGCAAGAAGAAAAAAATATTTTCACCATAGGCAGTATTGTAAAAGAGGTTAAGGCCCATAAGGCTGGCAGTGTGTGCTTCAAACTCCGTTTTATATACCTTTTACTGACTATAACCAGGTGATTTGCAGAACCCTTTTTTAAATATGATCAGTGATTACAATACTCCAAGAAAGTAGACCAGCAGTTATGTAATGCACAAAGTACTTTTATTTTAACAGTTACTTCACATACAAAAGTGCTCAATTAAATTCTGAATATCAGATTCTGTGCACATCCAAGATAAGGATTCCTCTTAGAAAACTGGTAGAATATATTCAAACAAAAATGTTTTTTGTACATCAAAATTAAGGTGTACTGTAAGAAAAGTTGTAGAATAAACCCTTAAAAGGAGTTTTTGTGCACCTCGAAAATAACGAGGTCCATTTTCAAAAGTGGTAGAATAAATTCTGAAAATCAGAATCTGTACACATCCGAAATAAGGAGTCTTCTTAGGAAAGTGGTAGAAGAAATTCTGAATAACAGAATCTGTGCACATCCAAGATAAGGATTTCTCTCAGAGAAGTGGTAGAATACATCCTAACAGCAAGGTTTTTTGAACATCAAAAACAAGGTGTACTTTTAGAAAAGTGGTAGAATAATTCCTGAAATGCAGATTTTGTGCACCTCAAAAATAAAGAGTCCAATTACAAAAGTGGTAGAATAAATTCTGATAACCAGAATCTGTGCACATCCTAAGTAAGGAGTCCTCTTTTGGAAGTCGTAGAATAAAGTCTGACAACAGGTTTTTTTGCACATCAAAAATAAGGAGTAATCTTAGAAACATAAATAGTTTGCTAATAAATGTTCAGTAAGAGCAATGGAAAGGACTGCTGTTTATCTTCTCCTTCTCCTCCTTCTCTGTGCAGCAGGCCTCCTGTCACCAGCCAGAATGTGTTCCTCCAATGCTGCAACTGCAATTAAATTAAGAGAGAATATATTACTATTTCAGTGAAACCAAAGATAGAATAACTAGGGTTCGTTTAACATACCTATTAGCAGGTAACATATTCTAAGTAGAACATATTAGTGCTAATACTTATTCTAAAAGCGATGTCAAGCAGCATTATAAACACACAGGAACATTTGCACTTAGTTTGTCAGTGCAGCTGGTCTTGTTGATATGAACTTCAAAAGACAATCAGCAATAGGTCTAGCAAAGATTGGGTAACATAACTGATTGCTTAATATAGTTTTACTGTTAACATCTATCAAACTGGAAATGTACCTCTAGCAACCACATCTTGCAAAACCGCCACCCAGTTTTCCATCTCCGCCCTACGCACAGGTTCCTGCATTATGTCCAGCGGGTGTTCAGGAACATCTTCTGATTTAATGAGAAACATTTGGAATTTACTTTTAAAACTGAGCATTAGTAATGTGTCTCCAAAATGTTTACTTCCCCCCAAAATGTACACACCTTGCTGTTCACCATGAGCTGCATTTTCTGCCTCTGCTTCTTCTCCCACTTCTGGGGCATCTTGAACATGCTGTTGGATGTCTTCCCCCACGGCATGGTGTTCATCATCAGAACCTTCTGAGTCCTCTTCGTGACGTTGCCTCCTTTCTTCCAATCTCCTACGCCCCTGAGCTTCCCTTCTTTGCCCCAGGCGTCTTGCAGGTCCTGCTCCTATAGATGAACATAAGTAGATTTTTTGGTAAGCCTCTGCATATCACTTACTGAACAAAAAAGATTTTTCAGTTTGAAGAAATAAAATCCTGTATCTCCACAACTCTGTAGTGTTGTGTCATTTCTTCTGTTGTTTGATTGCAAGCTTTTCTTTTGGATTGTAACTTATAATTTTACAAACAGTAATAGTTACATAACTATTAAAAGGGATTTACAGATAGTGGTTATTTCCTGTTATGCTGTACACTTGCAGAGTGTTACATGCAGAACCATGTGTCCTATGTTTCTTAACCACAATGTATTAAGGTTTTATTCATTATCACAATCATTATAATTATAAATGTAATGCTGAGACAATGCCAACATTATTCAACAGTAAGACATATTAAGTTTTCCATTCATTATTATGTGTTTCATATCAACTTCAATCCTGCAGAACCATTACTTACATGTTTTTAAATATAACAGTAATCAAGGTTCTTATCTACTATGAACATTATAATAGTAACTAACAGTATTACAAGATATGAAATGGAAGGGTTCTCACCTGCAGGAAAAAGATTCGCTGGGTTGGGCCTTTCTGCTTGCACCCAGAGTTCCAGTAGTTGCTGCCAATAAGCAGATTGATGCCTCTCCTCTGCACCCTCACCAGAGTAATACAGGTATCTGTTGAAGTTCTGTCTCAAGGTCTTAAATTTGGACCTTATTTGAGTAGAACTTCTGGCATAGTTCAGCCTAGCAAGTTGGCGCGAAGCCAGCCTGAAGGCATCCTCATTTCTTCTTGGCTGCAAGTGGAAAAGAACAGGGCCCAGCCTGTTCTCTATGAAAATGTCCAGCATTGCTGTCACCTCAGCCTCCGTCCAAAACCTACCCCTTCCTCCTTCCATCATAGCCTCACTTATTTACTTACAGACACAATATTCACTACCAAAACCACTGTACTCCAACCCTCCTCACACCAACCTCACCACGGTTTTGAAAGGTTAGCCTAGGGTTTTTATAAGGTGGTGCTGCAGGACCCTGAACATTTCTCTGGAAAATGAAACTAATTTCAACCAATAAGAGGGGGGGTCACAGTGTCTTTGAGGTACCCGGTGCCTAGGAGTCTGTATAGCATGCATACATCCATGCTCTGCAGAATTTCTGCAGTCAGCGTGCTCAGAAAGTGTCTTGCATCCATGCATATGATGCTTTGCAAGAAATAACCACAGCTTATTCAATGCAATTCATAGTTTTATTTATTACTGTAAACAATAAGTTAATTGAAGGTCCAAAGATATCTTCATGCAGAGGCGTACAGAGTCCTTCAAACTAATCTGGTGGACATGCCTAAGGTAGGCACTTGAAACATTGTTCAGCGTGGAGAGCTGATGGTCCCATTGTTTCCGGAGGGAATGGGGCGGAGTTGCTAATGGACAGGCTCCGGCTAGTCCCCCACCTGCCTGCTGGAAGGCTGAGCCTGTTGTTTACATCCTGCTGGCCACCATGAGGTCAGAAGTTCATACCAGAGGTCTGACCCTTAGGAACAAGGATGGAACGTACCACTGCTTGCACTAGGGGCCGGCATAGATGCGTCTCCGTTTATGTACTCATCGCCGTTTCCCTTGTAATTTCTTTTATTGCAGTACAAGTTCGAAATCTGTAACTGTGAACCATTAATGTTAATAAGCAACTATAGTAAGCGAAGGGTTGAAATCATTATGCAAAAATACCGGCGTTAAACAAATGGTGCATTCCGAAAGGGCAGAGACGAAGGAAGGATCCCCTAGGTGGATCGAGGGAGCGATACACAACTGTCAATATGAATAACAGTTATGTATTTCATTAGGAAGTGTATTTTGTGGCGAGAAGCGGGAGATAATAATAAGTGTACACCACATCATGCAGTGTGATGAATGTTTATATTATACACATTTCCGTTCTGCTGCCGCTCCCAGTTACGTGAAACAATAATCACTTTAAAAATAAAAGGGAATTTAATATTTGGATGAAGTAATTACTAGAATGCATCGAGACATCGGTACCCATCTGTCAGCTGCTGTTAATAATAGGGTTGCATGCAGTTTTTTTTTTTTTGGTTGCGGGACATATTGCGCCGGGCGTAACATCACAGTAGGAACTCTAAGAACAGATAATGGGTTCCATAAAGCAGTGGTTGTTATTTAGAAAAAAATTATCTCATCCGGTTTGAACTCTGCACATGAACTGAGGCACTCGTTGCACACAAATTAAGCGGGTGGTTCAAATGCGAGGCGGTAACATTACTCTCGGAGCATCCGGGCTCTGCAGACAGGAATTTAGGTAAAAAACACCAACAAGTTGCCATCAGAATGTGAAAAAAAGAAGCAGTATCGGCTTTCACACAACGCCCCCGCTCGTTTCAAGCAGCAATGATCAAAAAGAAAGGAGGGGCGGGCTGGGACAAACAGTGACACCTGGCGGTAGTACGTTGAGACCAAAAAGGGGAGACAGAGAAACCGAACTACAGCTGAAGCTGTATAAATATTTAGAAATATTTGGCTAATAATGCGCCCGGAAGTAACAGCGAATAGGCGATGAATCGAAACATCGATGCATCGATATTCCGGCTTGAATGTAATAATAATAATGAAATAAATAAAATAAAACTGAGTCCGCACGTCACGTTGGGAGCGAAGCGAGATGCGAAGCGAAAAGATTCCCGGCCTCCGGCAGGGTCACCACTCGCCCCGGTTGTAGCACGGTAAAGGGGGCGTGGTCGGGGTGGCATCGAAGCCAAAAAGGAGGGGCGTGCGGACTGAAACGATCGATTCGCACAGAAAGGAGGGGTTGCCGCGAAGCGAGCGGTTCGTGAAGTAACGGCCTATGTTTCACTGTTGGCCCCTGCATCTTCAGCACCTAATTCCAAACAGTTCTTAACAATAAAAGTGGCAACACTATAATTGGGTCGTTGTTGTTGTTTTGCAACAATATGCCACTAGTAATTTACCATATCAGTATTTAAAATATTCTTTAACAACTAACATGCTTAAAACCACTTCATGAGCATTTGTTAACAGCTGAATATTTAAGGTACCATTATCCATCAGCACTGATTTACATCAATAAACAACACATCACTATGTGATTGCAAATAGCTACAAATTTGCCCATCCCCAAAAATGTTGAGATTGCAGAGTCATGTGTGCTTGTGCTCATGGCACAGCAGTCAAAACTCTGCCCATGACCCGAGTTTGATCCCAGTGGGCTCAGGTAGCTGGCTCAAGGTTGACTCAAACATCCATTCCTCTGAGGTCAGTAGACTGAGTACCCAGCTTGCTATGGGAAGGGCAAAGTGTAGATCGCATGATTAAATTGGAAACCACCCAGAGAGTGCCTTAAGTATGATGGGACAGTAGTAAAAACAGCACACACTGCTTTTGCTTTGCTTTCTGTGACCTGGATACCAGCTGTTACACATTGATGTACAAAGATGGCCAGCAGGGTCCTTTGGAATTTGGGAGGTGAGGTGGGGAAAACAGCTGTGTGGATCTAAATAACAGACCTCTGTGATTTAAAAAAAAAACCAAGAAAGGTGTTAGCTTGGGAGCTTCCGCTTGCTCACTTCAAAGAGAATCTTCAGAGAGACAGACTGCATTTGAAGAAGGGCGGAAAAAAACCTTAGAGAACATGATGATGCTAGAACTGAGGTTAATGAGGGCCATTTGTACACAAGACACACACAATGGGTTCTGCGAGCCTCCTCTCTTTCGGCTATTTGTCACCGACGGTTGTGCTGCTTTCGTAGTCAGAGAGCAAGTAGGCAGGTAGGCAATCACATCTCCTGCTCTCCCTTCTTGCCGCCATTTTTAAACCTTCAGTGCTAGAAGTGAGAGGATATCCACCAGCATTTCACACGGGAGACCTGTATCCTCTCTGGATGCTGTTATCCACCATCACTTTCAGCCACCTCCCAGTCTGATTGTAGTCACTAGTTGCCTAAACCAGTGATGGCGAACGTTTTAGAGACCGAGTGCCCAAACTGCAATTCAGAGCTCACTAAATTTTTTTCGCAAAGTGCCAATACAAACAATTTAACCTGAATAGAGGTGGCTGTGAAGGGGTGATGTTGGGTGCCCACAGAAAGGGCTCTGAGTGGCACCTTTGGCACCTGTGCCATAGGTTCACCAACACTGGCCTAAACCCTCCTCCCTCGCACTCTGAAGATCCATGCAGTGTGAGCCGGGAGGTGGGGGAGGTGGGTGGGTGGCTTCCTGGACAGCTGTGCTGGCTGAAAACAGTGGCCACTAGTGCAGGTTTCTAATCGATCTGGCCAAGCTCATGTAGCAAACTGTCTTCACCATCAGCCAATTGGGGGGAGGGGGGAGGAGGTGATCCAGGAGATCCCCTCTGCCTTGATTCAGAGACATCTCCAGAGAGCCTGTCCACCTCTGGCTCATTCGGAGAGGGTCCTTCGAGTTGAATGGAGATGGAGCGGTTGTTATTGGCAGCCTTTCTTCCCCTGGAGGCAGAAAACTAATAAGCATGATGAAAACAAGTGAGCACAGCAGGGAAAGAGAAAGGCGGAAAATGGAGAGAAGTGGAAAGAGAGTGAAAGCAAGTGGGGTATCTTTCCTTTGCCTGCTTTCACATGACCACTAAAATCTGCAGCAAACTTTGATCCGGATCACCCCCTGGAGCGGTCACGTTGTTGATGTCTCAGATTGGATGTTCCCGTGGTTTCGTTTTGAAAATCTGCAACTGTTCTGATCCCGCAACTGAGAACCATAGCTATGGGCGTTTATAAACGACCCCTAAGCTCCGCGGCAAAGGGCTGCAAGCTCCGGACCTTAAAAATGTTTCCCCACCAGGTCCGGAGTTTGCAGACAATTAAGTGCGACCCCGCCCACCTAAGCGCGACCCAGCGCACTTTTCTTGTACCTGCTTGAAGAGGGTGAAAAATTTTGATGCGGAGAGTGCCTGAGCTCTCCTCGCTTCTTTTTGTTGTTTTTCTTTTGCCTCCGCCCCTTTAAGAGCAACCAGGAAGTAAGACCGGGGCTCGGAGCAAGCTTCCACGCACCGGAGGTAAGGCTTTCTTCTTTTGTCCCTGTTTAAGGCTTTTTTCCCCTCCCTCCCCTCACGCAGACAGAACAAGGAAGTGCGGAGCCCTTGCATTGGGGCCCTTGCAAGAATGTGGGCCCTTGCCAGGGAACCAAGAATGCCTATTCCTTTCCGCTCCTCCCCTGAGCACCCTTCATTCTTGGCTGAGAAGAAATGTACTCAGGAAGACGAGACTTGAAGGAACTCTCATGTTTCCTCATGGAAATGTGTGCGGTTCTGTTCCTATCTCCCCATGTTGCCTTTTCACGCAGAGTAAGGCTGTCTAAGGATGTCTCGGTCACACCATACTCACATCATGTCTTAAGAAACTCAGCTCGGGTGTGTGTGTGTGTGGGGGGGGTATATCCTAGCCCTGAAGGTTGAAAAGATGTGTTTAAAAATATAGCAACAGCACACTATGAAAACACAGAAACGAAGGGATTTATTTTTCAAAAGAAAAGTAGGTACGGCTTGAGATTTTCCAGTGCCTTCCTTGGATAATTGGCAGGGTCAGAGTAACAAAAAACTCCTCACATTGGAAAATAAGGAAGGATTTATTTGTGATTTAGATCCCTTTGAGGATTCAGCTTTCTTGGCTCAGAATTTGCATGATGATGATTATGATGATGATGATGATGTGGTTCCATTCATTCATTCATTCATTCATTCATTCATTCATTGATCGGTTTCTCGTGGCCCTGGCCAGTGTGTGGGATTACCAGTCTAGCAGAACATGTCCCAAGCACCTCAACCCACATATGTCAGCTTCTTCATATTGATGTCCTCTGGGTCCATACATTGCCTCTGGTGCCCAATATTCAGTTTTTCCCTGCACAAGTATACAGACCTTGGATTTGGGTAGTGGGCGGCATATAAGTTGTAAAAATAAAATAAAATAAAAAAATAAAATAAATTCAGTTTCCATCCATCTCATAATGGTCTCTGCTCTCTCTTTGAACTCCCGATTCTCCCATCCTTGCCCCCTCATCCCTCATTGCTTTGTTGAGTCCCTGATTCTGTTTCCTCCGAACTTCTGGCTTACATGGCAAGCTTTTCAGGCGGGCACCTATTGTTGGAGTTTTTGCAACCTCACATGCTGTCTTTAGTAGCTTTGTTTGGGAGGGACCTTTCTGGGCTGGGCTGGGCTGGCTGTCAATCCACCCAGCAGTAACCAATTGTTCCTTCCCTGCCTCTGAATTCAAAGGCAGCCCCGCCTCTCTGCTCTGCTTCTGTCTCCCTGTTGGAAGCAGCAAATCTGTTGAGGCATGTTGATGTATGCAGTGATGTTTATTCTCAGTTTTCTATTTGCTTTATTTGCACCTGTAAAAAAGGTGTTTTTTTATTCTTTCTCCATTTAATGCCTCAGAATGAGTTACTGAGACTGTAAATGTCTCATCATTTTTTTTTTATGAGAAAAGGGGTGGACTAATCTGGGGAATGTGAAGCTGTTCTGCCCTGTGAATCCCTGAATTTCTTATCCAGGGGTAGAGAAATTTAACCAAAATTCCAGGCGGTGGCGGCGGCAGCGGGAAGGTGGGGGTGGGGCGGCTGTGACGGGGGGGTGCCGAGCGGCGAGCGGCAGCGGCGGGGCAGGGGGTGGGTGGCAGCAGGGCGGCAGGGGGGCAGCCGGCGACGGGCAGGGGGGATGGATGGCGGTGGCCAGCACCCCCTGTCCATTTTGGCACCCTAGGCAACTGCCTAGTTCGCCTTAATGGACGCGCCGGCCCTGGCAGTATGAACCAGTTTGGGCGCTAACATCATCAGAAGAGGCCTTTCTCTCCATCCCGCCACCTTCACAGGTGCGTCTCATAAGAACACATGAAAGGGCCTTCTCAGCTGCTGCTCCCAGTCTTTGGAACTCCCTCCCACTGGAGGCCAGGTCTGCCCCATCTCTGCTGCCTTTCCGGAAGCAGGCAAAGACCTTCCTCTTCAGGCAAGCTTTCCCCTAATGAGGGACTACCTACTATGTGATTACCATGCATGATTACATTTATGGACTTCATAAGAACACCAGTGGATCCATGTTTAGTTTCCACCCCTCATAATGGAATTTTTTCTTTTGGTGTGCTCTTTGTAGCTTTAATGTTACCTTTTAATGTTCTAAGATGCCCTTTTAATTCCCTGTTCTTAATCTTAATGTGTCTTAAATGTTCTGGGCTATATATTGTCCCTCATTATTGTAGGCCACATTGGGTCCTTTTCTAAGGAGAAAGGTAGGGTAAAATATTCAAAATAAATAAAATAAATAAATAAATGTGATCACTGTTTGTGCATGATGAGTACTACAGTCTAACTCAATTGGAGGATGCCAGATTGTGAAGGCTGTCAAATACCTTTGTGGTAATCTTGCTTCCTACAAATTGTGCTTTGTACTGAATGAACCAACTCTGTATGTAGGTACAAGTGAAACTTCCATCATAAGCAGAGCCCTGCTGCATCAGAACTCCAAATTTACTTACTTACTTACTTACTTACTTACTTACTTACTTACTTACTTACAGTAATACCTTGGTTTAAGAGTAACTTGGTTTAGGAGCATTTTGCAAGCCAAGCAAATATTTCTTCTAAATTTTGCCTT
>JAHTLZ010000015.1:2177129-2225446 GCA_023846285.1 Phrynocephalus versicolor
TAATTGTCTTACTGACCTGCATGGTATTAAACCAAAGCTTTGGTCACCTCTGCATTCCTACAACTGAGGAGAGGAAAACGCGAAATGAAGGCAGGGCTCTAGCACCACCTGGTGGCTGTTCTCCAAAGCAGATCAAATTGGAAATTAATTCTATCTTTTAAAAAAGCCTTATCTCCATAGCAATAGTGCCTACTCTCCTCTTGCATCATCAGGTCACATGTAAAAACAACTTCTTTTCCCTATTCTCCTAGAATCAGCTACTACTAAAGGCCTACTTTGAGAGAAAAAGTGATGAGCGGCCGTGCCTCAAAACCAGGGTGGACAACCTGTGGCCTTCCAGATGTGGTTGCATTACCTCAAGCATCATCCCTCAACACTGAGCCATACTTGCTAGGGTTAATGACTGGTCAGTCCCCAAACTGGTGAAAGGCCAAAGGTCAACTGGCCTACCCTGCTCTACTGTGATGTGTGCACCTAACATCTGTGGTCACATTTAAATAAATTTAGGTTGGTACTTGCAGGAGGACAGGTGAAGGAGGAGCAGATTTGGCTTCTGGGGCCTACCACGCCCCCTCCATCTTAGTGAAATATATATCTTGTGTGAGATTAAAGCCCTCCAATACAGCCTCCGGAGGGAGAAATCAGAACCAACTTCCAGCAACCCCAATAGGGTTTTTGTTGTGAGAAATTTAAGGAATAGTTTTACCAGTTCCACTCCCCAAGTGATTTTCCCTGGTCTCATAAGGATTTCAGTCCGGGTCTCTTGAATCCTAATCTGTAACTATATCCCCTTCACGTTTGCTATCCAGTGGAGGAAGAACTAATATTTAACCAATATTAATTGTTCAAATGTAAAAGCACAACGAAACCTTTTAGAAAGGGATTTGAATGCACAGAATCTACAATGGGGTGTGTGTGACATGGGGGTCCTTCAGGCATCGTTAGACTGTGACCCCATTGCCTTGCGTGTATGTGTGTGTGTGTGTTGTGTCATTACAGTCGTGGCCGACTCTTCGTGACCTCATGCTCATGGAGTTTTCTTGGCAGGAATACTGGAGTAGTTTGCCATTTCCTACTCCGGGCGCCTTAGGCAATGATAAAAGAGGACAGATTTAGTCTAGCAGCATCTGGGTAGCTAGTTCCAGCCATCCTTGTAGCCTCCTACTTAGTGCTACTTTTGGAATCAATGAGGGGACCCCAAAAGTTTATTTTTTCAGCTTCCCAGCAGAGATCCCTTATCCTCCGCCACAAAAGAGTTGGCTGTGGTTGACTTTGGACAAGCTCCTGATGTGCTGGGGAAGGACTAAAGCTGCTTGCAGCAACAGAGGTCTGACAAGGACTGGCAAAACGGTTTGTCTCTTTCTACTTCCCCTGGGACCTTCTATGGAATATTGCTGCTGCATCCAGCTTGTAGGCAAGCCCAGCTACCTCGGTCCATCTCTCTCTCTCTTTCTCTAAAGCAGCTTTTTAGGGAGTATGCTGGACTTGGAAGATAAGGATACAGATGGCTTTGCTATGAAGAACACTGGTTGGAAGGACCAGGAGGATAGGACAGGACGGCCTGGGACCCTTCAGACATTTTTGGAGTCCAGACATCATCATCATCATTATCATCATTTAGCATTAGCATTGGTTTTTATGGGCTGCAGCGGTCTACAGTAGCCCCCTTGTGAAATGTGCATCAAGGGGAGGCCCATCCAGATACACCTACTGGGTGTTTTAGATAAGGCCCATCTTTTCAGGTGAACACGCCCAATGGCTGACCTCTAGCATGGAATTCTGCTTCTGTATCACCCTGGTATACCATCATGTCAAATCTGAATCCCAGCGATCCTTTTCATAGTTTTCTAGCTACGCAAGTGCACTCAGAAGTGGTTTGCAATTCCCTTCTCCTGGCGGTGCGTTGGGACTAGGCCGAGGTTGCCCAAGGACACTGAGGCTGCCTCTTCTCCCTGGAGGCTGGAGTAGGGAACCAGAACTCCCAGCCTCTGGCTCTGCAGTCAGATGCCTAAACCACCGCCTCCTGCTATCTGCTCTAGATGTCCAAAAGTCAGAGGGCTTGTCCCCCCCCCCCCAAAAAAAAGTTCACTTTTCCAAAATATGGGTTGCACCACGCCTTCCACCAGGGAGGGAAAAGCGCAATACAGTGGTACCTTGTATAAAGGAATTAATTCGTTCCAAATGAAATTCTGTTAAGCAAATTTTCCTTTATACAAATTTCCCACAGGAATGCATTGAAAACAGAGTGATCCCATTTTTATGTTGTACAGATTTGCCCCATAGGCGATTCTGTTTAAGCAAATTTCCCCTATCTCCGGAATTTTTCGTTGTACAGGTTTTATGTTATACAAAGCGTTTGTGATACGAGGGTACACTGTACAGATCCCAGAAGCCCTACTTTAAGAAAAACAAGTCCGGCGGCACAAGGTTATTTTTTTTAATTGCTTCTCCCTCCGCAGCCTCTGCACCCAAACCACCCGCCATTCCCAATCCCGGCGCGGCGGGAAGCCCAGGGGCCCGTAGCTCCTCCCCACCCCTGACACGCCCCTCCCCCTGGAACGCTTGGCCCCGCCCCCTCTGCGGCGGTTCTTTCCCTTCCGGCAAGGGGGGCGGGGGCAGCCTAGTAGGTGTCTTTCTTAAGGCTCGCCGGGTGGGCTCGCGCAGAAGAGGGGAGGGTCGCCGCGTCGCTCGGTGATGACGACACCGCCCACCTTTCCCGGAAGCGGAAGGCGGTCGGGATGGGGAAGGCGGTGGCGCTGCTGGGGAAACAAGTTCAGGGCTCGGGCCCGTGACGGCCCGGTGGGGATGGCGGCAGGCGCTGCTCGGGGCGGCCTTGCCTCCATCCCGGCGGCCGGAGGCGGTGGCAGCAGCAGCAGCAGCAGCGAGCGCGCCTTGGCGGAGCTGTTGCTGGAGTTCTCTCGGGCTCAGTACCGGGCCCGGGACGGCGGCGGCGGCGGCGGCGGCAACGGTGCTTTAGGGACGGGCAGTAGCGCCAAGGTAAGTCGGGATGAGAGGGAGGGAGGGAGGGAAGGCGTCCCACCGGCGGCGGCGGCAGCCTGTCTTCCTCCTCCCTCTTGGCCACAGTTGGTTCTGGTCACCGCATGGCTGGTGCGGTCTCAACAGGAGTGAGGTCCCCCCAGCGCAGAAGCTGTCAGGAAGAGAGGGAAAGAGAGAGAGAGAGAGATTGGAGGAGTTGCGGTTGCACCCGAGATCCCTCACTGCAACTCTGACAAGCATTTTTCTGTTGCAATATTTTGACTGACTTCCCTCGTGTTAGTTGTATTGTGAGTACGTGTGCGCGTGTTGCAGTGACACCTTAAGGTCTGTCTATATATAAAAATTGTGCAGTGTACATTTTGATGGAGTCAGAATTGCTTTCGACACTGTTGAGCGAGAGCTGGTCTGTCATCGAAAGCATAATGTGGTGTTTTTTTTTTGTCAAGATATATTTTGAAAGAACGGGCGAACTTGCTGTTTAACAGTAGTAAAAGGACTAGAGTAGGCTCATGGAATCGGGAGATTTTTGTGAGCGAATCCCTCTGCAGTTTCCATTGATTTGCATGGTCTTACTTTAACTGAAACTTACTTCAACAGAGCAAATCACAGCTAATGCCTGTTCACACTGGCATATAGATACTGGCTTTCTGATGGCATGTTTTGGATCCCGGTGGTGGTGAAAGGACCTTGTCTGCAAATGTTTCTAATCAGAGCAATTCATCCCTCCCCTTTAAGAGCTGTTGTGCGCCTTTGTGTTCCAACACTACCGCATGCATTCTCTCTGCATGTCCTTTAGCTGGGAGACAGCAACCTCCAGCAACTGCAGTTTCTGAGGAGCATTTGAGAGTGAAAGTGGGGAGAACCAGGGAACACGAGGGAGGGGGAAGAGAGAATATGGAACAGCGCTGACAGAGGAAGAGAGAAGTGATATATGAAAAAAGAAAGCTCACTTTCCCTCATCCTTCTCAGATGATCAGGGAAAGGGTTTGATTGACTGGTTGGGTTATAGGGGGTCATTTGCTGATCAAGATGGGAGGAGTATGCCAAGTGGTACATGATTTCTCCTACCAACCTCAACAGATCCTTTATAACCTGATCCACCCAAACCCAAAATAGCCATTCTGGACAGGCTTATGAAGCAATTCATGTATAAAATCCTGCTTGTTCAGTGGGCCTTCTTTAGTGCAATTTACTACACTACTCAGTAGGATTTGGGGTGAGAAACAATATTTTCATCTCTGCAACCAACTCACTATTACTTGCAGAGCTCCTTTTTTATTCCCAATATAGTCAGTTCATAGGCAGTTGTTGTGTTGTTTTGCACAGTTAGAATTCAAGAAAAAGAACAGAGAATTCAAAGAGGGAGGGAGGTGTCATGCTATATGAAGTAAAATGAATAGTTTTCTAATAGGGTCAGAACTGATAAATGCTAACTTGGTGGCTGGACATACTCCAGGCAGGGCTGTGGAGTAGGTAGATAAATGTTCTGACTCCGACTCCTAAGTTTTTTGTACTTCTGACTCTGACTCCGACTCCAGGCACCCAAAATTTACTCCGACTCCACAGCCCTGACTCCAGGTGCATAATCTCAGCTGACCCCATTACTTATGGGGGGTGAGTAGAAGAGAACTTAGCGCTGATGTGAAATCAGTTGTTTTTGTTGTCCGAAATTATGCATCAGCTTAGATTAGTGTTGATCCATCAAGTCATATTAACGGGTAGCCATTGGAAGACCAGGAATAGATCCGGTCTGTAAGGAGCCTCATTTGTTATTTTTAAGTGGCAAAGTTTGCCGTGATTCCAAACATTTGTCTGCATGGTTGCTTTCTCGACAGAGGAAGCTCAGTCTCCTAATGCACAGTCTTACTCTTCTCTACCATGCTTGTACATTGCGCTAGTGTGTTTCTGAGATTATAAGATAACTAAGCAACTACAATCTTGTAGTAACTACTTGCTTCCTACTTTTACAGATAGAACACATTGAAAAATGCTGCCTTGAGTTGTTCAACAAGGACTATTGTTACAGCGTGATCCACAATGTGAATGGTGAAATCTGCAGCCACTACCCGCGTCTAATTGTCTTCTTGGAGTATGAGAGCACTGATCAAGAGAGGCACAGGTGAGTTGTGACTGTTTGGTGGTGGTGGTGGGGTCTTGTCTCAAATGGAAGCAAGCAGTTGTGTGGCTTGCAAAGTGCTGTATATAGCTGTTCTTCTTGGGAAGGGAAGGTGAGTCGAGCTATTACTAAATCTTAACTAGTTTTCTTATTCTAAAATTGCCAGAGTTTGCACAAGGGTTCACAGTCTTAGGGGGTTATGATGAGATTTTTATATGACCAGTTCATATATTCCTTATAAAGAGGAGCATGTCCCCCATCTCACCTCCTAAGAGGATTGTATTCAGTGACACAACAGTGAGAAGTCCTCCATCATCATCATCATCATCATCATTGCTTTATTGTCAAAGTACAACATGTGTGCAATGAAATTGTCTGAGCGTTCTTCCCCACCATCAGAACATTTCTTTGCTACAAGCTCATCGAGGTTTGTAGTTGCTTTGCAGAAGAGAGCTTCAGTGTCTTTGATTAGCTTTAATTAGAAGATTGAATGGCTTGGTGTTGGACACTTGGGTTTGCCTTGCCATTTAACCTGATGGCAATAACTAGTTTCAGACAGCTTCAGGCTGGGTCAGACAGGCGAAGATATCATAGAAACATAGAAGGACTTTCCTGCCAAGGGTTTTATTTGGCCTTTGTTTCCATAAGCTATATGCCATGGGCTTGCGTTGCAGCCACTTGATGTGTGACTGATGTCTTGTGCATTAATGGTTTCCCTGTGTGCAACCAGCTATCAATAGTCAATATACTCCAGGGCTTTCCTCTTGTCTTATGATGTCACTTGTTTTGCTTAGAATCCAACCCTAAGAATTCCCCAGGCAGAATCCTGAGAGTTCTAGCGCACAAAGCTGCACTGATAGACACCTCAGTTTTGCTCGCCTGGAGTAGGGCCTTCCTTGGAGGATGCTTGGCTCTCCTGAGTCTGTGTTTCTTGCACGCGAGGAAGCTTTAATGGATGTTGTAGTTCTTCTGGAGGCACCCTCTATGGAGCCCAAAGGGCAGCGAGACTGCAACTCACCCGAAGCAGGACAATGGCTTCCTTTTTTTTTGGTATAAGAAACACAGGCTGAAGAAACCAGGTAGGTCCCGGTTTAGGCTAGCAAAATGAAGGTGTCTGTGAGTTGAGGCATATCTTATTGGGTACCTAGAAGAAATTCTAGTGGTCCAGTTTGGGGGAATTTACTTGCAGGTGGGACGTGTATATGGTGGTAGCTTGTCTCGACAGAAATCCTGTTACAAAGCATAGATGTAATTAGGGTCATAAGCCTGTTAAATCATTGGAACTTCTGGAGAAGTTGACTCACCAAGTCTACACTGCTTCAATGGACCTGCTCTAGTTGTGATTTATTATCTCAAGCAGCAGGATTTCAACCATTGTCATATGTGACCCAAACTGTTTACTAGCCTTGGCTAAAAATAAGTTTTTGTGCATCTCATGTCATAAAGTGCATACTGTTTCTTACATCAATAATCAACTCGGTCTGGTTTCTCCAAGTCTGGGTACCGGAGACAGGCCAGGTGTCCTGCTGCTGTTCTTCCTGTTGAAACTGCTGTCTTGAATCTCTTTAGAGATGTTTTGTACATGGCTGGAGCTGGTTCTACCTGATTCACCATATGTGAATAGGCTGAAGTGGTGTACTGTCCTCTGTCCATCTGAGGAAATCTGTTGTGCTTCATTAAAGCTCACAGTGCAATAAATAGGGTAGTCTTTCATATTCCACACCTCTTTTGTTTTTATCTGCGATATGGCCTGAAGCAGACAGGGCTGTTTGACTGAATGCCACAAGTGAAGTTCTGATGGCGTGTATTCACAGCTGTTATCTCCATAACCTTACTATTGGATTTGTGATTACAGGGAGGCTTAGCTTTATTTATTTATTTATTTATTTATTTATTTATTTATTTATTTATTTATTTATTTATTTATTTATTTATTTATTTATTTATTTATTGGATTTTATACTGCCCATCTGGCAGCAAGGCCACTCTCAGCAGTTAACAACAATTAGCGAATACAGTGCAGTGCAAAATGAACAAATAATTCATACAATAAAAGAAACATAAAAAATCAGTAAATACAATAAAATTAAAATGGCATAACATAGCATATATGGTATTGGCGGCTACAGCTTCACATATTACTGTGAAGCTGTACCTTCACAGTCAACTCCTACAACAGGCCCACATAAAAGCCTGATCACTACACCGCCTAAGGCATCCCTACTGGGCAGATGGCCTCTGCGGCCATTTTTCAAGAGGAATGTCAGGGATGAAAGTTACCTACCCAAAACAGCTGCTGGAGTTCATGCCCCAGGCATGTCAACCCATTTCTCCAGGGCTCTCCTCCAGTGCCTAGTCCAGTGGTGTCCAATTGTTTTGCAAGGAGGGCCAGATTTGGTGAGGTGACAATGTGTGGTGGCTGACCATTCAGCTGCATTGGGCCCCCAGGCTGGACTTTGCACAAGCCTCTAGGACATGCAAGGAGGCAGGGAGGATGCTGCAGCAAGGGAGCCAGGGGCAGGTAGGCTGGGCAGGTGGCTGGGGGGCGGGGATGGACAGAGGCAGGGAGGGCAGGCAAAACATAAAACTGCAAGCTGATATCTCTATCTGGAATGGGGAGGGGCCAGCTGGTGGGGATGCTTGACAGGCTGAGCCAGTGGGGAGAAGAGGCTGTGGGCCGCTCAAAATTTGAAAACGGGCTGCATTTGGCCCCCGGGCCTGACTTTGGACATGCCTGGCCTAGACCATTGCGCTGTGTTGTTGTAGGGTTCCATGTGTGCACCTTCTGTTTTCTCTCACTTCAGTCCATGTTTATACGAATGTGAGATATTTCAGATAACCCTGTCATCTTTCTTTTCTGTTCATAAGCATTTGGCACCTTTATTTTGGCATAGCATCACCTGGCTTCACTTTCTCTTAATGTGCCATCCTCTGCAAAGTGTTTCACATACGAGCATAAGAACAGCCTTGCTGGAAGAGGCCACAGCCCATCCAGCCCAGCATTCTGTCTCACACAGTGGCTCACCATTTGCTTCAGGGTATTCCCAAGCAGATGTCTTCACCTGCTTATGATTCCCTGCAAATGGCATTGAGAGATATCCTGCCTATCTCTCCAGCCTGGAGGTTGTCCTTAGGCATCCATAACGGTAGCCACTGATACCCCTGTTCTCCATGAACTTGTCTAATCCTTTCTTAAAGCTGTCAAGGCTGTTTGTGTGCTGTTTTTGCTTCAGTTGCATTTGTCCTACCTCTCTGAAGTTAGGACAGTGAAGTGAAATGAGCTAACTCAAGAGTCATTGCTTTTGTTTATACTAGACCTTAAGAGACAGCGGAGGTCCTCAGCTTATTTGCAACCAAGCAGTGAAATGTAGAATCTGCCTTGGAAATGTAGGTATGTTGTTGATGAGCGATAACAGAGGATTCATTTGCTGGCTGCTGACCGTCAGGAGGAGGAAAAACAGTGCAAACACCTGGCTATGCATTACTCCTGTTTTACTCAGAAAACATCTGAGCCGGAATGGAGGAAAAGTGAAACTTTTGCTTTCAGCCATTGTTTGCAGACCCGCCTGAAACTTTCACGGGGAACACAATGTGGGGAAAGAGAGCCATGGTACTGACCCCATGTGTGTGTGGCCACACTGTCCCATACACTTTAATGCAGATCGAATGGCAGGGTGTTATGGCTGTGTTCCTCCACCCTTTACTCTCCTTATAGTCCCCTTGTACCCTCCTTCTGTTATGGGGGATATAAACCACGTCCAGACTTTTGCTTCTCCTCTGGAGTTACGATTAATCAATCACAGTTCTTGTTTAACTAACAACAAAAGTGTATTGATTTCTTCTTTACATTTGACAGAGGAAGGTGGAGAAAAAGCACAAACTTCTAGAGTAGTGTATGTAAGTTGTAGTGTGCAATCCACCTCTTATTCAAAGTCTACCTGGAAGTACTTTAAAAATAACAATACCCCTTTTGTTCACAAGATAGAATTAGATCTCACAGTATAATTTGGAATGCATCCAAATGTTTTATAAACTGCTGGCATGGTTTTCTCTCTTTTCAAAGAAAATGTTTTAGAAAGGGAACACTTCAATTGATTCTCTCTTTTAGATCTTTATTTCCTTTGAATCTCTATGCTCGTATGTCTGTGCCTGAATGTCTAGAGTTGAATGTTGTTCTCTAAACTCTGTTTCTACAATGAGGATTATAGCATGTTGATATGTTGTTCAGACGTTCAACCTCCATGATCGCCGAAGGTGGCCTTAAATAGACAAGTTTTTAACTGCTTCTTGAAGGCTGAAATGGGGTCTGCAGTCCTAATCTCACTGGGAATGTGATTCCATAATGTTGGGCCCGCCACAGAAAAAGCATGATTCTGAGTAGAGGCCTTACGGCAGACATGCCCAAACCTTGACCCTCCAGATGTTTTGGACCACAGCTCCCACAGTCCTTTGCCATTGGAAATACAGCCTTGGAATTCTGGGAGTTGTGGTCCAAAACATCAGGAGGGCTGAAGTTTGGACATGCCCGCCTTACGGGCCTCCCAGGGAGTAGCGACCTGAAGTAAGAGGGACTGTAATGTTCTGGTGGTTGGGGCTGAAGTTGACCTTTGGATGACATCCTCTGCCAGATATTCTGGACCCAAGCGATGGAGGGTTTTGTAAATCA
The DNA here is from genome assembly GCA_023846285.1 of Phrynocephalus versicolor. NCBI lineage: Eukaryota > Metazoa > Chordata > Lepidosauria > Squamata > Agamidae > Phrynocephalus > Phrynocephalus versicolor. The sequence goes on from JAHTLZ010000015.1 coordinate 2,186,909, forward strand.
AAACTAATTCCTTGAACCTTATTCGGGGGGCAACTGGTAGCCAGTGCAGGTGAGCCAAGATGGGGTGATGCGGTCAAATCTGCCCGCTGCACCAACCACCAATCTGGCCACCACATTCTGCACTCGCTGTGGTTGCCGAGCAAGGGTCAAGGAAGCCCCATGTAGAGAACAGTACAATAGTCTATCCTTGAGCTAACCAGTGCTTACACAGCCATCCTTAGAGAGTCCCTATCAAGGTGCCGGCGAATCTGGGCCTAGAATCTGCCCTAGAAATGGCTGCCACCTGGGACTCCGGAGACAACACTGGATCCAAGATGACGCCCAGACTCCTCACTCTATCTACCAGCTGGAGGGGAGTTCCCCCCATACTGGGAAGAGGGCCACAGTACCCGTTCTCCACCCTCAAGGAACAGTAACTCATCTTCTCTGGGTTGAGCCTAAGCCTGTTAGTCCTGATCCATTCCAGAAATGCAGCCAGACAACAATCAAGGGTATGTACAGCTTCTGTTGCAGAGGTGGAAAAGGAGCGATAGAGCTGCGGGCCATCATCATAATGGTGATGGCAGACCCCAAATCTCCAAATGATCTCAGCCAGCGGCCTCGTAAAAATGTTGAACAGCATGGGTGAGATTGCTGACCTCTGGGGTATCCCACATGAGAGTGACCAAGGGGCCAATAAGGAAAGAGCGGAGGCAGCTCAGAGCTAGACCCCCATTCTTACTAATAAAGACAGGTGGGATGGTTCTACAGTTCTCTGCCCTGGTCTTTATTTGCCTGAAAGTATTTTTTAGTCTTCTTTTTACAATGAATTCTGTCCTTCTAACCACTTAGTAATATAAAGCCTCTCGACGAACAGTTTGCTGATGCAGGTTTTGAGCCCAGCATGACGTGGAAGGATTTCTGTGAGTTCTGTATGTGATTCTCACAAGGGAGAGCATGGCTCTTCAAGTGGTCTTTGTGTAGCAGTCCTGTCGGCTCTAACCCTTAGAGGCAGTTGTGAGGGATGATGGGAACTGTAGTCCAAGAAACATGAAGAAGGAAACATGTTCTCCATTGCTGCCTCTCCCGGCTCTGTAAGAAAGAACACATTTTCAGCCTACTGCACATTCTTCCTGAGGCAGTCTGGGAAGATGAAGGAACACCAGCTATTTCCTGTGAAGATGGCATAGGGCCGTGAGGGTGAACCTTTTAGAGACCAGGTGCCCAAACAGCAATTCAGAACCCACAATTTTTTCCACAAAGTGCCAGTACAACAATTTAACCTGAATACAGGTGGCTGTAAAAGGGCGATGTCGGGTGCCTACAGAAAGGGCTCTGAGTGCCACCTTTGGCACCTGTGCCATAGGTTCGCCAACAGTGGCATAGGGTTATGTGTGGATACACACATTTTAACTGGGTGATGTGGATGTTTTGGGTCAGATTACCTGTCCTGTTTGAGAACAGGAAAGAATTTGATTTCTTAATGCCATGGAGTGCTTCCCTGCATTCTTGAGTTGCCTCACTTCACGTGTTTTACAGTATACGAGGTAAAGTCAAGTTCTAAGGCTGGGTGGGAAACACCTTGCCCACCGATACCTAACCGTTTCCACAAACTCTTACCATTAGGAAGAAGTCAAAGGGGTGTGTGGTGGATCACTGTAACAATAAGGGATCCTAGGATTACCTAGGAGTGATGTTGATATTTTTTTGAGAAAGAAATAGAATTGGAAAAATGTTCTGCAGAATTTTCCTGCATGCTCATGTTAGCTCACATAGCACATTTGTTTGAATCATTTTCACTTCCCCTTACAAATTCCCCCACTGCAAGCAAACAAAAATGTCTTATAAGCATGCTTAGTTCTTTAGTGTAAGTTTTTAGTTCCTTGGCTTTAAATCTTATGAATGATATAAAAGTATCAAGTTTTCCCAATAAGTACAAAATACTTAGACTGAAATAACTGCTTAGGGGGGAGTTAACATGCACTAGTTTAATTATTTATATTCCAACACCTCCAAAGCTTTATGTGAAAATTATTTTATTGGAGTAGTTGTGAAAATGTAAAGGCAGTGAAATGCACTTCACTCATATTTAATAAAATATGAATATGGCTGAACAAATACACGGTTTTTAGGATACATACCACAGAGAGCTGTACCATATATATTTAATATAGTAATGATTTCTGGGTTAAATATACAGTATTTAGAAAGTTGCTGATTGGGCACAAGATTCTTTTTTCAAAATGAGGTCCAACTTGTAATGCATATTCTAGATGACCTGTTGGCAGTGCTTCCTGGGAATGGTGATATTTCTGGTCGTAAGACATCTGGAAGGCAGTGGATTGAGGAAGACTAGCTAAAAATCTTTGACCATAAAGCAGTGGTTAGCAGCAGTTGGGGGGGGGGCGTTGAACATGGGCCATTTTTTACTTGGTCCTTGGAGGACTGATAACTTCCCCCAGCAAAGAGTGTGTGTTGCTAGAAGTTTATGGCTAGTTCATTGTTTCTTTTGGGGGGGGGGTAGTCAGTTTTTGGGTTTCTAAACAAGAGCTGAGAAACAGGCAGTATTAGAAAAATGACAAATTACATTCCTCTGAGACTTTCGGGAAGCATGGTTTGCCATTTGAGAGCTTCCTCCTTGCCCCCCCCAACATTTTGGGAGGGTCACAGCGATGAGAAAGCATGAAACAGCTGGGAAGCCCCTTTCCACTCCTACTGTCTCTTTCTCCCAAGAGTGGATCCTAAAAATGGGTCTTAAAATGAAAGCGAAGAACTTGAGCAGGGCCGAGCTCCCCGTGGTCTTCCTGCCACTCCTTTTGTTTTGCTGTTCTTTGTACAATGGTACCTTGTATAAAGGAATTAATTTGTTCCAAATGAAATTATGTTACGCAAATTTTCCTTTATACAAATTCCCATAGGAATGCATTGAAAATGGAGTGATCCCATTTTTATGTTGTACGGATTCTCTCCATAGGCGATTATGTTAAGCAAATTTCCCCTATCTCCGGAACTTTTTATGTTGTACAAATTTTATGTTATACAAGCTGTTTGTTATACAAGGTTCCACTGTACTTCAAAAGAGTGGAAAGAGAAGTCCACTCTTATGTGTGTATGACTATGTATGCAGGTAGAGCATCAGCGGCCATCATGTCCTTCCAAGGTTTGCCCTGCCAAGAGGTTAGAGCAATGTTGGCAAACCTATGGCATGGGTGCCAAAGGTGGCACTCGGAGCCCTTTCTGTGGGCACCCAACATTGCCCCTTCACAGCCACCTGGATTCAGGCTAAATTGCTGTATTGGCACTTTGTGGAAAAATTAGTGTGTTTTGAATGGCAGTTTGGGCAGTCGCTCTCTAAAAGGTTCACCATCACTGGATTTCAGTGAGGCGGTTGTCCCTAACAGTGTATTTTTATGTATGTGTGCGTGCATGTGTGTGGCTGTTGGTGTTGGACATTCTGCTCTTCTTCCTCTAAACTACCCAGAACTTGTGGAGAACATTAATCCCTTTGCCAGCGTTGAAATACATGATGCTGCTCCCTATAGAATGGAAAGGGTTGCCTTGGTTTGTCACCTTGAGGTCGAAGAACATTTTTCAGCTCGCCTGACATCTTTTTTTAAGGCTGTTGAACTTTTTGAGAGGTCGGGTAATGCGGCATCTCTGGAGTTCTTAGGGCAACTTGAAAACTTGCCTCTCTCTGGCAGCAGGGTTTGCTCTTGAAGCAGAAACCTCGTCGGGACGGAAGTGACTCCTCAGCAGATGGCCGTGGCAAGGCTGGATAATGCGAACCCCACAGGCTCATAGAATATTCTATCTATGGGATAGTCTCTGAGGCTGGCCGTGCTTGTTTCTTGCACCTGCTTCGGGTTTTTTTTTTAAAAATGGGAAATGCCGTCCTTTTTGTATTTTTCATAAGCAGGGCCCTCGGTTGCCATGGCAACCCCCCTCGGCCTGCGGAAAGCTTTTAAAGCCTTTTAAAAGTGTCTGCAAAGTTTAATGGAGTAGGCATAAAATTGTTGCCCTTTGGGAAGGGTTCTCTGGAAGGCTTAGGGCTCTCTCTCTTAGTGTAACAGCCATGGTCCTGCCTTTGTCTGAAAAAAAAATGCTGCTGTTAAGTTCAGAGTGTTCAGATTCCTTGTGCTTCTCAATGGCGTGCCTTTTCTGTACTGTATCTGCATGCACTTTATATCCTTGGCATTCTTGGGCTGTCGGGGGGGGGCATGTATGGCTTTTTGGGGTCCTTGGCAGGATATGCAGGAAGGCTGTATGAAATGTCCTTTGCTTTTTGTTTTCATCAACGCTACGCTGACATCCATGCCGGAAAGTAAGGCCCTTCCTTTGGCTCAGGTCTGTAGACTTGTCGGGTCAAACGCCATGTCATGGGATTTTTATTTTAAGTGGCAGCTGGTTCCTTGCGCCCGTGATTTCAAAGTGCTGATAATTCCATGTTTAGAGCCTTAGCTTTTGAGCAAGAGCCTTAGGTTACAGCTTTAAAAACAAACAAACTCACAACACCCAGGTCTGGATGGGTCTCTGCATATGCTTGATCCAGGACTTAGTTCACTAGTGGGCCTGGTCCCACAGCCTTTTCTCTCATGGCTCTTTGTCACCTACAGACTTCTGTGACTTGAATAGTCTAATTTTGGATTATTGAGCAGTTGGGAGGGTGTCTGACACTTTTGCTAATACAGTGGACCCTCGTATAAGAAAAAATGTTGTATAGAAAATCTGTACAACATAAAAAATTCCGGAGATAAGGGAAATTTGCTTAACATAATCGCCTATGGGGCAAATCCGTACAACATAAAAATGGTTGTGATTAGGGATTACTCTGTTTTCAATGCATTCCTATGGGGAATTTGTATAAAGGAAAATTTGCTTAACATAATTTCATTTGGAACAAATTAATTCCTTTATACAAGCTACCACTGTACAAGCAAATGATTTGGAGAGTTTACAAGAGATTGTGATTTAATTTCAGTATCCCTTTCACCCAGGAGGCCATTCCGTGCAATCCTGTCTCTTTCATGCCTATTTGCTGCTGGGAGAGAACCTCCTGATAGAAGGAGGGAAAGGACCTTCTCTCTGGCAGTTTCTAGAATGCTGGAACTCCCTAGATTAAGCTCTACATCAGGCATGTCCAAACTTTGATCCTTCTGATGTTTTGGACCACAACTTAGCTTAGATTGCCAATGGCAAGGACTGTGGGAGTTGTGGTCCAAAACATCTGGAGGGCCGAAGTTTGGACATGCCTGCTCTACCTCATCTTGATAGCATCACAGAAAGGGCCTATAAGGTCATTGAACTCAACAGGATATGTGGGAAATGGTGCAAGAAATGGCCCATCAGAATCTTGCACAGGCTTTTTCACTGAGCCAGTCTTTGGTGGGACTGTTTTGCAAGCTTTTCCAGTGTAGATTAGATTTCAATCAAATTGATTTAAACTACATGCTTTTTTTAAAAAACAAATCATTTTTAATAATCATTATTTTGGTTTAAATTATGATTTAAATCAATTTGATTTTTTTTAAAAAATCATTGATTTTCATCCACCCTATTTTCAAAATTCCTCTGGTATTCTAGTTTGTGTGTGGTTTCTTTAGTTTAGACATTAATGATTTAAAAATATAGTGCAGGTTTTAACTGCATTGTATAAATTGTCCTGAGTGTCTTATTTGAAATTGAAAAAATGGGACCTGTATTTAAATATAAACATAACAGCTCCTTCCAAAATGATAAAACACAGTGCATTCATGGGTAAAACTGAGTAGAAGAGTCTATAGGCCTCCTCTGATTGCCACTATTGTAGGATAAGTCACCCTGCTTTCTCTTTTGAACTAGGGATGAGATTAGCGAAACAAGGAGTGACAGCATGAGAAGGATTAGGTGGGGAAAGGAAGAATTAACAGCTAAGAGAATGGTTTTGTGTCTAGAAACCACTTGGCATCTTAGCAGGACGTAGGGCTATAGATTGCTGGCACAGGATGTGTGATGGGAGGGTTTTAAGGAGTTTCAAGGTGATTGTGTTGGCGCATCATCTCTGCCAAAAAGCATCATTTTTGGCACTGTGAAGCGTACAAGCAAATTAAGGTCTTCTTTTTTTAGAGAGAGAGGTAGTCTTTGTGGACGTACATGGCACTGTTCTGAAGCTTTGAGCCATAAACACTATTGAAGCATTTTGTGAGGTGTGGTGTCTCACTGTTTTGTGTGTGAGAGTGTGCACTTCGTGGAAGACTCACAGGTTTATTTGGGAAGATGGAAACAAGTGCTTTCTGACTCAATTAGTCATTTGGTTCAGAATTACGACGACGATAAAGAGGAACTGGAACCCACACTGGCCTCATTAAAGAAATGGAGGGAGTAGGCCGGCGGAGGGAAGCTTTCTGATCTGACTACTGGAACACGCTTGAAAGGAGCCAGTTCTAATTGGCATCCTTTGGGAGTTTACTGCAGTTGGCCCTATTTATTGCTTCCCCTTACCTCTGTACCTTCAGACATCCTTCTTTCATCGCACCACTAGTTTTCCCTGCCCCATCATGGCACCTTTCTTCCGTTCTTACAGAAAATGCAGTATTGTTTGTGATAAGATTTCCAGACTCTGTGGTGTGTCATGGAACCCGTGTGTCGCCAGTCCTCCATTTAACCCGACAGAAGGAATCTTGTGCTTGTGCCGTGTGAGGGCACAGCCCCTTTTCTCCTTTTTAAAATAATATTCCGTGTATAATCTCATAGTCCTTATGATCCTGCTATTAAACTTGGAATTCTTTTATGCCTGGTTTCCTTTTCCACCAAGAGTTCTGAAACTGTTATCCACACTTTATCCTGTCAGATGGCAAAAGAAGAACAGGAAACAAAACAGTTTTTGGTTTATCAGGGCACATCGAAGAGGGAAAGGTGTGATATCAGCAGCAGAGTGGGTGAGAGAGGTAAACAAATTGAAATGGTAATCTAGGTAGTACAGAAGTACTTCTGGTCAGCCACTTGGCAGGTCAGAGATTAAGAGGTCATCCTATCTTGGATGAGGCTGCACTCCTTTTGAAAACCCAAATTGATTCTCACCCCTGTGCCTATACACCCAGTTTTAAGGGCTGGCTAGGAGTGCTTTTCCGCATCTAAGACTAGTATTGTTTGGTTTGCCTTAAAACAAGCTCTGAATGGGGCAGCTTTTAGTTAGGGAGTTCAACAGGTCTAGAACAGTGGTGGCGAACCTTCGGCACTCCAGATGTTTTGGACCACAACTCCCACAGCCCTTTGTCATTGGCCATCTAGGCTTGGAATTCTGGGAGTTGTGGTTCAAAACATCTGGAGTGCCGAAGGTTCGCCACCACTGGTCTAGAATGTTGCAGCTAATTTATTGACTAGGACAAATGACAAGCACATGTGGCCAACCTCTGGGTGTTAAGTTTGTGGGGCTGATATTCCCACAAAGCTTTTCGTGACTTGGGACCAGGTAGTTTGAAAAACTGTATTCTGTGGTACTAGCCTGTTATGGTTTGGGAAACAGCATGTTGAGCTATTCTGTCTAGCTTGCCCTCACTTGAGATCTGTTTGCTGAGAGCTTGAGACTGGAGGTTGTTGTCCTCTTCTTTTTAATGAAAATTATGTGCACAATATTTATATATAGCAAGCCGGCAATATAAGTGCTTTGGAGCAAAAACTATATACTGTACATCAGCGAGGAAAAGCAGTGCCTGCATATGATACGATTAATAGTTTTATATTAGCTCAGTAGATATTTCCACATGTCTACATGATGTTGTGTTAGCTGTGACACTGAACTGATCCTGTCCATGTGACTTTTCAGCGGAAGCCACAGTTCAGTAAACGGTGGATTGATCTCTAAAATATGTGCTGTTCTTATCAGTATCAACTACAGTGGTACCCTGACTTATCATGCGCCCGGCATCGAGAATCCCGACTTAAGAGCGCGCTTCCGTGGTCTCCCCCCCCCCGGGCTGCTTACTGGTTCTCCCATGGCACTTTGGGCCTGGGAGGTTTTACAACACCCGCACCATGCTTCCCAAATTCCCTTGCACATGCTCAAGCTGGGTTGCTAAGGAAGAATGCACATGGTTGCGCAGACTGCCTCTTGGAAGGGGCAATTCATGCTGACCATGCACACGCCTCCCTAACACCCCACTCAAGCGTGTGTAAAGAAGGCTCGTCCATGCTTGCAGGCAGTCCGGGGAAGCAGCAGTGGTAGATCGTATCCACCGCCTTCACTTGCCTGGGTTGCTACAGCACTTTTGAAAATGGCGCACTTCCCTCCACTCGGGCTTGTTGGGAGGGGGAGCGGTGGTTCGTTTAAAATGTGTCCAGACACATTTTAAACAACGCGCGCCTTCTCCCCCCCCCCCAAACGCGAGGCGGAGGTGGGTGGTGTTAAAGTGATTTCCCATAGGAATGCATTGACATCCGTCCCTCTGGAATGAATTAATTTATTTTCAATGCATTCCTATGGGAAACCGCTTCCTGACTTACAAGCTAACCGACATATGAGCGTTCTCTTGGAACGGATTACTCTCGTAAGTCGGGGTTCCACTTATGTATCCTCCTCAGGAACTGAGCTCGTATAGGAGAATGATGTTGATGTTACTATCAGTGATGCCTGTTGAAATTTTCGGTGGGACAAAACTCCTGTCAAATATTTTCCTACTAAAACAGAAATTTGTGCTTCCTGTTTTTGCCACATAAATTATATGATTTTCCCTAAATGTTGGAGGTGATGCCAAGAAATTGGATCTTATTGGATCTTATTACTGTATGTGGTGGACATACCCTAAGGTCCATTCCTTTTGGGAAGAAATATTTAAAGAAATTAGGGTCATAACGAGACAAAATGTAATAATATGTTTCGTGCGGTGTTGTCAGTGCTTCTAAATGAGAATGATACACTGCTACATAAGTCATTGATATTCTCCGTCATGCGGCTACAGCTTTGATTGCTTCTCGATGGAAAGCACCGTATAATCTTTCACTCAAGAAATAATATGGTAAAGACTGGTAGGTGGTGCTTATAGAGCAGATGTAAGCCCTGGGGCCTCAATCTGGAGAATGGTGCCTCATAGGAGGTCTTCTTTAGCAGCTGTTCCCAGGTTCTGGAACGTCATATGATAGGCCAACCACTTACAATCTCTCCCCTGGCCTTCTCCTGGGAGACCAACTTTTCATTATTTGGACATCTTTTGTCTCTTAAGGTGACCCGAAGACCACTATAAATGTGGCCACAGGCTTAGCTAGCTGTACTGTTTCATTTTTTTAAAATTTATTTATTTTTACGGCTTATATGCCGCCCACTACCCAAAGGTCTCTGGGCGGCTTACAATCAAAAATTAAAACAGTTAAATTTTGCTTGATGAAGCTACCTCTGTTTGGTATTTTTATAATTAGCTGCCTTGGGCACCACTTGATGGAAAGGCAGAATGGAAACTTAGCAATATTAATTATTTTTTTATTCCCTGTACACCTAGAGCAGTGGTTCTCAACCTGTGGGTCCTCAGATGTTCCTGGACTGCATCTCCCAGAAGCCTCCACCACTCGCTGTGCTGGAAGGAGTTTCTGGGAGTTGCAGTCCAGGAACATCTGGGGACCCACAGGTTGAGAACCACTAGATGCTCCTCTCCTAAGAAAGTAACTTCTTTTGTGAGGCCAATCATTGCAACTTACTCTAATTCTGTGAAGCAGGATTCATTGTGAAGGAGACCGTACTTCATCTTCATGAATATAGCTTAATATCCCTGCTCCCTCTGTAGCAGGAATATCTCTTTTCTTTTTTATTTTGGAAACTAGGTTCAGCAAGTATTGCCAAAAAAGTGGGGAGGGGATGCTGCCATGCAGGGAGAGCTGCATAAAATGTGTATGTGGTAAATTAGATGTATAAATGCAAACTCATAATAGTGAGGAAAGAAAGTGGCCAGGTGACCTGTGTGCCTGCTCATTTCTCTGCTTCCATGCTAACTAATGAGTAAGTACAAAGTCCCCTCTCTCTCTTCCGATGAGGTCTTCACTTCTGAACTAGACTTTGACTGGGTAACTCTTAAAATAAGTCAGGAGCAAGGACTGTTTTCCCCTCTAGCTGTGTTGTATTTGAACACCTGGAGGTCCTAGCGAGCATGACACTAGCAAGGAGTTATGGGAGTTGGAGCCTGAAACACTTAATAAGACCAAATTTCCCAATGACGCAGAGGACTAGACACTGAAAATAGAGGCACGCAGCCGTTCTTCTCAATTGTTAGAGCAGTATGACAATGGAACCAATCTCCATCTCGCCTGGGGATTGGACTTGATGGCCTAATAGGTGCCTTCCAGTTCAGATATTTACCTATTTAGGTGAATATCAGGAAAACCTGTCGGAGATATCACTTGAGTAGCAAGCTGGTTACTGTTTGCAAGATATCTTTTCTCCTCAATTTGCAGCATTTGCTAGTGACGGGTCTTATTTAAATGAGACAGACTGTACAGTAGGACCCCCGTATCCACTGATTCAGTTATCCACGGTTGGCAGAGGAAAAAATAATAATAATTCAGCAGCCCTAAAGCAAGCTACCGTCACAAAGAGCAGCTGTAAAACAAGCTACTGTTGCAAAACAGCAGCCATAAAGCAAGCTACTGTTGCAAAACAGCAGTCATAAAGCAAGTTACTATCACAAAACAGCAATTTTGGAGACATTTTGGCGTTCTCTCTTATCCACGGTTTTCATTATCCATGGGAAGCCTTGGAACCAATCCCCAGCAGACACTGGCGTCCTACTGTAAGTTGTTTTCAATCCATTTTAAACACAAGCTTAAGCAGTATTTAAAGATGGGATGGAGAAATATTTAAACAAGTTTGAATTATAATGGTTTTCTGTTGAAGTCAAGAAGGGAATTTCTAGTTTTTTTGTTTCTTTTGTAGCATTTTTGCATGACAGCTTGAACTGGGGTAAGGCGGTGGGATTTTTAGCTGGCAAATATCTGTAATTCAGTTTTGCAGCACTCCAGCTGGGCCACCAGGGTCTGCAGCAAGAATTCAAATGTCTTTTATGCTGTAATAAACAAGCTCAAAACCCTTGGATTTGGCCTAGGTGAACATTCAGGGAAGACATCTAAATTCCCACATGCCTGTGGTCTTAATATCAGCCACAGGGAGCACGGTAGCTCTCCTTTTTTGCAATGACTTGTTGTGTCATGTGCATCCTAGTATAGTAAGAATTCCACGACTAGTAAAGACTTCTAGGAAGATGCCAGTCTAGAAGCAAACAATGGAGTATAAAATACTCCATAAATTTTCCTTTATACAGATTTCACATAGGAATGCATTGAAAACAGAGTGATCCTTAATCGCAACCATTTTTATGTTGTACGGATTTGCCCCATAGACGGATCTGTTAAGCAAATTTCCCCTATCTCCAGAATTTTTTTATGTTGTACAGATTTTATGTTATACAAACCGTTTCTTATACGAGGGTCCACTGTATTTCTAGTTCTTGCGAAAGTACAGTACAGACAACTTGTGGTAGAGCCTACAGAGTAGTAGTTAGTTTGGAAGTGGTAGTAGGTACGAACAGGAGGAAACCATTGAGTACTGTAGTAACTAAAAATGAGCATCAAGTCTCCCCTGTAAATTGGATAAGGAGTGCAGGATCCTGTCCATTCCTCCTCCTGGCACAGGGAACCATTGCAAAAGTGTGAAGTATTCTCACAGGAATGTATCCAGTAATACTTCTTTTTGCAAGCTGAACAGCTATCCAAGTTCAACTGTCCACCGATCATTGTAGAAAAAGGCACAGGCAAAATTGTTCCCAAATTCATTGACATAATGAGTTGTGGTTAACTCTGGAGAGCTCTGTGACTGGCAGGGTGTGAAAAATACAAAGGCTTCTTTGATGGAAGGGAAAGAGGAACGGTATATTTTAACTTCCCCTCTGCTTTCCTTTCCTGAATGAAAGGAAAACATGTACAGCATTTCCATAGCTGATGTAGATCTGCAGTTGAGGTCTGGATGGAGCCTTCGGAAGGTTGTAAATCATTTCGGACACCCATCTCTTGCACCACCACCACCTCTGCCACGACCTTTTCAAGGTCCTGTGTTGATAATAAGCTAGTTTTGGAGGTTTCCAGGGCAGCTGACTTGGGTATGTGTACAGGTTAGTATTAAGTCCGGGTGTAAGCCTGTTAGATCCACAGTTAAATAAATCTCTAAACCTATTGATTGTTTCTGCTGTTTACAGAGATAAAAGTGGTTTTCCACCCAAATGACCCAACTCCATCATTTTTCAAATAGGAATTTAAACTTTTATGTACCAAACACAGGTAACACACTACTGAGTGTCAAGAAGAATGAGCAACTTCACCCCTATGCCAGTCTGCTCTAGGACCGTCATCATGTAAACTATTTGTTTATTTAAGGTATTTTATCATGCCTTTCTCCTAAGAAAGAACCCAAGGCATGCATGTACCATAGAAGATTTGATGTTAGCTGCCTGAAATGCTTTTGACATTGCTGATTGCAAGATCAGATTTTTCTTATATAGATATAGATATAGATATAGTTAGATAGACAGACACACACACACAAAACCGTGCCTCTGTGTGTGTGAACTGTACAGTGCAGGTTCTGTTTTTGCCATGGAGGAGTATATGTCAGTAAGGTCAGTAAAATCTGCTCATGTATATTTGTCTTGGGCATCACTTCCTATAGGCTGGAAAAATGCATGCTCAGTAAAGATAAGTGTGCACATGTTCAAGTGAGCCAATTGTGTACTCAGAAAGCTAAATCCAGCTATTAGTCTCACTAGGCTTGACTCGTTTAATCAGTGGGACCTACATCAGCGCTGACTTAAGTCTCATTCATGCAATGAGTTTGTTTTAGTTGGGAATACCAATTAGACTTGACCCACAGATTCACAAGCGTATGTGTGTTAATGTATAATTGTAATATAAATATATTCTGTGTGTGCCTGCCTCTCCTTATTCCTCTGTTGTATTGCTCAAGGAGAAAAATAATTTGTCTGCAGATTTGCACGCAACTTGTTCCAGGGGTTTATTACATAGTTCTAAATCCCAGGAATATCTGGTCTTGTTGAGCTCCTCAGATGATTAGAATTCCCTGTAGGTTATCCAATTGCCCTGTGTAAATAAACTGCCTGCTTATCTAGCCTCTTGCTTATCCCATCACTTTGACTGCTTCAGGGTTCCTGTTAAATGAGGTTTTGCCATATGTTCCACAACTCCTTTGAAGAGCCAGGCTTCACTTCTCTGCTGGAATGGCGTATATCTTTTGGATTCCTGAAGATCACTGATACTTTTTAGGGAATATTCCGAGGAAGAGAGCGTATTTTTACAGTATAAGTTGGCAGGACACAACCTGATGCCTTCCAGATATGTACAGTATTTGACTACTGTTTCCAGGTTCTCTGCTCGCTGGTCCTCTTAGGAATGCATTCAGACTGATTTTTCGACCCTTAATTCATCTTGCCCAAGACTGTTGACCTTGATTGAACAGTCAATCGGCAGGTTTCCTCTTCAGTCCTACTTGGAGAATCTGCTTGCAGTCTATGTGCTTTTCCAAGGAACTACAGGCTCCCTTTGGTGGCTAGGATATTTTGGGGATTGTTGTCCAAAACACAGGAATGGTGTCAAATGGCTTGCTCTAGCTATAAAGAACAGTCTCCCAGATCGGTGCCATATGGTGGGTTTTTCCTATGCAGCTCAAGCCCCACTCTCCAGTCAACACCTGAAGACAGACATCCCTTCCTTACTACATGGGGATGTCACTCTGACCCCATGTTCCATATAGTGCAGTGGTGGCAAACCTTCAGCACGCCAGATGTTTTGGACCACAACTCCCAGAAATTGCAAGCCTAGATTGCCAATGACAAAGGGTTGTGGGTGTTGTGGTTGAGAACATCTGGAGTGCCGAAGGTTCGCCGCCACTGATCTAGTGTATAGAAGGCACCCCCGCACATCCCACATTCAACCCACTTTGGAACACACAGGCTACCCTTTTTCAAAAACAGCTTTGTAACCTACAGACATCCCATCAGTGGTTTCACAGGTCAAAGGGGTAGAACATTGTCCCTGTCATGAATGGCGTCCACATGCTTGCTAGCCTGCAGTGGAGAATGGCCAATATTTGTTGCTTTTGGAAGCACAGCAAGGTGTCAAGCTAAAGCAAACAACTTCAACTGGTTCATTCCTTCATCCCCTTTTTTCCAGACTTTTTTTTTTAAAACAGGGGAGGGTTTCCATCAAATCTGATATTTTCAGGCTGATTTGGGTATAAGTACAGTATCTTACAAATTGACTTAGGAGACCTGGATTCAGTTTTCTGCTTAGCCGTGAAGTTCACTGGGACGGCCTTGGATAGCAACGAGCATGGGTTGGGTTTGATCACAGTTTTCAATTGATGTGGGTTCCTTAATTGGTTAGGTTTCTGGTTTGCATAGTCTGTTCTTTTTCAACAACATAATCTTAATCTTTATAAAATAAGATAATAAAATAATCTTAGAAGAGAAAGTCCAGCCCCTGACACAAGAACATAAGAAGAGCCCTGCTGGATCAGGCCAAATTCCCATCTGGTCCAGCTTCCTGTATCTCACAGTGGCCCCACCAGATGCGTTTGGGAGCGCATGAGACTAGATATCTGTCTCCTGATACCACTCCCCTGCATCTGGCCCTTGAAATACCCCGGTTTTAAGCCTGGAGATTACACATCTCCATCATGGTTTGTAACCTGTGATGGACTTTTCCTCCAGGAATCTGTCCAGTTCCCCCTTTGAAGGCATTCAGGCCAGACGAGCTATTGAACAGTTTGTCTGGGAGGCAAAGCCCATCCTCGGTGGCCACCAGTGCCTGGTGGGTAGCCTTCTTCCTTCTTGACACCCAAAATGAAATTTCAGACAATGCAGGACAGCTGAAGGTTGACGGCATGTTGACCCAGATAAGGATTTGCAGCCATTTGCAATCTGAGGATGCTTTCAGACAGTGCCTTTCTCTGAATCAAGCCGATCCCCATGTAAATAATGGATTCTTTTGCTCCCTGTAGATTTGAGAGCACGGTCCAAGTGGGCAAGCTGCAGGATCTCATCCACCGCAGTAAAATGGCCAGATGCAGGGGAAGGTTTGTCTGCCCCGTCATCCTCTACAAGGGAAAGGTAAGGCTGTGTGTGCCTTGGATCTTCTCTGGGCAAGAATGGGCTACTGGAGGGATAGCCATGTTAGTCAACTATGGGAGAAAAGGGACAGCAGCTCCCACATGGTTATATCAATTAAAAATGTCCTCATCTTCTCAAGATGGGGCAAGGCTCTTGAACCAAGCATTACTTTTCAAGCATGAGGTTTATTGTCACATGAGCTTCCTTGAGCACATGGTTCACACACTGTCGTGCGTGATGTGCAGTTTGGGGGTTTGGGATGTAGGTCAAGGGTATATAGTTTGGACAAGGGAAGGAGAAAGTGAAGGGAGAGTGGATCTAAAAGCAGAATCATTAGCAGCGGCAAATGCTTGAACATGAATATCCTGGTACCAAGCGGTATGCTTACAGTCTGTTAAGGGAAGCTGGAGCTTCCCAGTAGAGCTGTTCTCGCCCTCTTTCTGCTGTCCCTGGGCTTTCCAGGCCCATTTCAGCATGGCGAAAGAAGCTGTGTTCTTAAAAAGCGAACTAGGTGAATTGAAGAGCACCCTGCAGGGACCAGCCTAATCATCTTCATTAAGGGTTTTGGCAAAGAAGGTTCAAAGAGCATGCTAATGATACACTTCGTTGATATTAGTTGAAAAGGAAATGTAAATAATGATGCATAGTGGAGGGGAAAGGGAGAGATAACATGGAGTGAAAAGGACATTCATGCTTGACACAGCAATTAGGAATGAGATATGGGCTATTTGTTCCCGAAACGACCCGTGGGAGCCCAGCTTGTGTTCGGGAGCCTCCAAAACGCAATCAGCCAATCCCTTACCTTGCTCTGTGACTGTGCGGGACTGAGCTCCAATGAGGAAGAAGCCTCCGACATCATTGTTCCTTCTCCCTGGTGCTGGCCAATCAGACAGGGAGGTAGGATGATGCATTTCTCTGCAGAGCTCCTGATTGGCCGGCGCCAGGGAGAAGGAACGATGACGTCGGAGGCTTCTTCCTCATGGGCACAGAGCAAGGCAAGGGATTGGCTGATTGTGTTTTGGAAGCTTCTGAAGACCAGCTGGGCTCTCACAGGTCATTTTGGAACCAATAGCTTCCAAAACGAATAACCCATCCCTTTCGGGATTTAATAAAACCCAACTTAGTGAGCCATTGAAAAAAATCATTCAAAAGGTGGAGAGCGAGTCCGCAATTTGATTTGGGCTGGGAAAGGGCCTAGAGAGGAACGGGTCACCATTGGTTCTCTGTGCTCTGATGATTACCCTTTGTTCCCTCTCCAGCATATCTGCCGATCAGCTACCCTGGCAGGATGGGGGGAGCTTTACGGTCGCACTGGGTACAACTACATTTTCTCAGGTAAGGGATAGTGGGGAAGAGGCATTTTTGTGGCATTTGCAGTGTTACATAGTTTTATGGTGCTCGCTAAAATGAAAAAAGCTTGTTGAGAACTGGCATAAACTGGGCACTTGAATCGCACAACTCCTGTTGCTCATGGACACGGCTAGTCAGTGTGGCTGCCGTCACTTTTGCAGACTGGCTGTCCAGAGATCCCAGGCTTCAAAATGGAAAAACAAAACCCCTCTCTGTGATGAGAAACCCGTACTTGGCAGTTGGCACCTTTTCAGAGTTCTGCAGAGCATCTCATGCGAACAATCTGACCGATTAATCACAGGGGTTTGTGGTGGTCTGTCTCAAACCACCACAGGCGTATAATCACACCTTGGTATTCTTTGCTCTTTGATTGCTCACACCGCTTCAAGATGTCCTTCACAGTGTTTGTATCTGGAAGCTTCCTAACCCACAAAAAACAGAAGGGAGAGCTGGAAGGCTCTTGACGTGACTAAGTGCAGCAATTGCTTAGTAGAGTATACACAGTCTTGATTGAGGCTAGCAGTCACTTTATTGTGTGGGAAGCAGGCAATCATTCTTTTTCCACTGGGTACATGGGGTGTAAATAACACCAATATTTTGGATAGCTTCTGAAAGCCTCGTAGAAATACAGGAACTAAAACGAGTCAGTCTGGTCTAATGGGTGATGTGGGCTTGTGGGTGGGAGAGTCCTGGACTCACCCTCGCGAACCACACGTGTGCTGTCAAGCAAGTTGCAGTGGGTCTGCCCAAGTTCTCATGAATGCAATGAAGTGGAGAATCGGAGCAGCACCCTCTTGGATGGAAAATTGAATTATAGTCAGATATGGGGTTTTTAAGCCCTCTTGGAGAGCAAATCCCACAATTCCTGTTTTGAGAGTTCTGACTGACTGGCACCCCTCTCGTGGGCACCTCAGTGTGGCTCACCCTGGAGACAAGACCTCAACTGGACAGCTTGGAGGCTTAGCTTAACCACTCAAGCTTCCTGCTCCTGCCCTGGGAACTTCCTGTCTGCACAGGAAGCTAGGCAGAGAAGGTTGCTTGGCTTGCCGCTCTTGCCAGTCACAGCTGGACTTGCAAGCGGCGAGGAATTGAGATGCATTTCAGACTAGCAGTGTTCCGGAGCACCATAACGTGGAACCCATCTTGCATAGGAGAAAGACTCCTGACCTGAATAGAGCTGTAGAGCTTGTTGCTGCTGCCATACTTGTCCAACCAACTAAATACAGCAAAGGCTATGGCTGCTAACATGCTTATTTCCTTCTGTGGTTGTTTTTTCATCTCTTCTCTGCAGGGGGTGCAGATGACGCCTGGGCAGATACAGAGGACCTCTCGGTAGAAGACCCGGCTTTCAGGTCTGTTGTCTCCCGTGAAAGTACATAGGACAAATGTGCCAATGGTTTTCTTCACAGGATGCATTTTCTCACCTGGCAGAGGGGGAAATGAGTGGGCATTGTTTTTACCAGCACATTGCAATCATGGTTATAATTGCACTTCATGAGTTTCTCTGTGGGTAATGTTGTTTAAGGTGCAGAGACTAAGAGGTTTTTACTCTTGTGTGGGTGGCATCCCGTGAATGACCTGCCAGTCTGACTGTTATCATTTTATTTGAACTAGGAGGAAAAACATGTTAGTGGCTGCATTAGGGGCAGCAGGAGTCACATGAAAGGTGGATTATGAATGCAAGTCCTGCACTCCTATGGCCAATGTTTGCCTTATCTTCGACTTTTTCTTTGGACATTGTTCCTGTTAAATACCTAGGATTTGTAACTAGAGGTGGGCACGAAACAGAAAACCGATGGTTCGGTTCATTCTGTTTCGGGCCCACCCTTGGTTTTGGTGCAGTTTGGGTTCATACGATTTTTTTAAAAAAGTCATTCGAACTCAGACCGAGCTGAACTGGTTCAACTTACTAGCAGGGGCGGCGGCAGCAGCAGCGGCGATCCTGGTGGCTCCAGCAAGGCAGGGGCTTTTTGAGGCGCTGGCTTTGGGCCAGCGCCTACAAGCCGGCAGGAGAGCGCTCCCGCAGCCTGCCACCACCAGAGCCACTGACAAGCCGGCCAGGAGAGTGCCCCCGCAGCCGCGCGCCACTGGAGCTGCCAACAAGCCAGCCAGGAGAGTGGTTCCGTGGCCGGGCGCCACTGAAGGTGCCAACAAGCCAACCAGGAGAGCGCTACCAGGGCCAGGCGCTACCAGAGCCGCTGACAAGCCAGCCAGGAGAGTGCTTCTGCAGCTGGCTTGTCGGCGGCTCACGGGATGGAGGGAAGAGTGCACTCTTTAAACTCTTTTCCAGCCTCCCGGAGCCAGCGCCCAGCAGCTGCTGGGTGCTAGCTTCCAGAGGCTGGAAAAAAGTTTGAAGAGCGTGCTCCCCCACCACCACTTTGGTCTCCTCCCATCTGATGGGGTGGGGGAACAGCAGGCTTTTTAAATCTCCCCCCAGCCTGTGCCCCTCAGCTCTTCAGCGCTGGCTTCAGGCCAATGCCGATCAGCTGCTAGGCGCTTGCTTCCCCTGCTGGCGGTGGAAGGAAATCTTTCCTATAGGAATGCATTGCTAATGCATTCCTATGGGAAAACGAAAAACAAAGCGGAACGAAGCAGAAATTTCCGCTCTGTTTTGTTTCGTTTTTCTGTGATTGGTCAATCCATTATTCGTTTCGTTCCCTAACGAAATGAATAATGAATAACAAAACAAATAATAAATTTGTTTCGTGCCCATCTCTATTTATAACCTATTGTTGAGTATTCTCATAGTGGTATTTGGCAGAATCTAAAAACAATGGATAAAGAATTCTAAAATAGCCTTAAAATCCCAGGGTAAAAATTAAAAATATATTCATTCATTCATTCATTTTGTGCTTTTCTCCTGAAGATTCCAAGGCATCTTACAGCATCTAAAAGGAGCACAGTTAAAAGCCAAATGATAAATTATTAAAACGTTTCAGCAGCAATAAACAACTGAGCTTATACTAAAAACAAGAATAAAATTCAAGTAAAACACAGAATAGAATGCTCCCTTAAAACAAATCCCTGTGATCTGCCAGGCATTTAAAGAAAAGCTTGCCTGAAGAGAAATGTCTTTGTTGACTTTTCATTGCACTTTCTTCTTCTTCTTCTTCTTCTTCTTCTTCTTCTGAAGAAGAAGAAGAAGAAGAAGAAGAAGAAGATTGCACTTAAAGTCATATTAAGAATGAGATAGAGACCAGAAGCACAGTTCAAAAATAGTGTTCTGTTTCACACACACACACCCTACCCCTAAGTAATATCCCAAAGCTACTTGGATCCCCTAACATCTTTGGCCATTTACAGTTAATAAAATCATGCTTCAGAAATGTTTTTACTCTTAGCTCACAAGGTAAAGTAGAAAGTGTGTGGATAAAAATGTAGTACTTTAAGTGGCTCGGCTCCACTTCTCCAAATATCTCATGAATAGTTTGCAAAGATGTTGAGCAATTCCTGGGCATTTTCAACAATTAAGGGATAGGAAACCACTTGAAGTCTTAAAACCTGATGTGCTTACCATTATGTGGTCTTCACTTTGTGGAATTCACTTTGGAAAGGTGTTTTGGGGATTATACAAATCCTTTTTTGAGGCCTCATTGAAATGAATTAACACTTGCTTATTGCTCACGTCTTTGGTCTTGGCCACTGTATACGGCGTTGCCTTCACATGCAAGACTTACTTGTACTGGGATATATATTTTAGAAGAAATCTTCTTTTCTTTTCTTTCGGAATGCCTCGTCTTCTCCTGCATTGCAGAAATGCAGACTCACAGCTGTTTGACAAGGTCCGAGGTCATGACATCAAGCTTCTGCGGTATCTGTCTGTGGCGTACATTTGCGACTTGATGGTGGAAAACAAGAAAGTGAAGTTTGGCCTGAAGTAAGTTTGGATGTGTTTGTTGGTTCCTGCATGGCAAGGGGTTGGACTAGATGGCCCTTGAGGTCTCTTCCAACTCTATGATTCTATGATGCACTCAAATTGACCGCTGCCCCATTTTGCACAGAACCTCAGCTGAAGTATGCTGCTGAAAGCAATGTATGGTCCGGAGGTTACCTGTTGGACCCACAGCTCCAGTCCCCTTTCAGCCAGCATGGTGCAGTCTAGTTGTGATGGGAGGTGTAGCCCACTATATTAAGAGAAATCAAGATTGGCAAAGGCTGGTCAGCCAAATTTAGATCAGAGGCCGGATCTGGGTTTCAGTCCCTTATTTATTTACAGTGGTACCTTGTATAAAGGAATTAATTCGTTCCAAATGAAATTATGTTAAGCAAATTTTCCTTTATACAAATTCCCATAGGAATGCATTGAAAATGGAGTAATCCCATTTTATGTTGTACGGATTTTCCCCATAGGTGATTATGTTAAGCAAATATCCCCTATCTCCGGAATGTTTTATGTTGTACAAGCTGTTTATTATACAAGGGTCCACTGCATTTATTTATTATGATACTTGTATACCGCCCGTCTTCCCGAAGGAACTCCGGGCGGTTTACGACACACTAAAAGATAACAATTGAATGCAGCATAAACAATAATACGATTACACTACCAAGGTAGAAAAAGTACAAATAAGCAGATGGCGGGCAAGGAAGAGAAGAAAAAAAAAAACCACGTGATTAAGAGTCACCAAATGCCTCCTGGAACAGCAAGGTCTGTTCTGGGTATGGGATAGTCCCTTCTTCCCAACAAAGCACTACACCACTGCTTCTTAACTTTGGGCCCCCAGATGTTCTTGGACTTCAATTCCCAAAAGCCCTGGCCAGCACAGCTAGAGGTGAAGGCTTCTGGGAATTTCTGTCCATGAACATCTGGGGACCTAAGGTTGGAACCCATGGTACTAAATGGCGATGAGCAAATTCCAGCCACTTAGTCCGAGCTACATCATAGAGCACTGCAAAGCCAAAGGCACAATAGAACCATGTATCTTCACCTGAGCTCTATGGAGAGAAGGATAGGCTACAAATATATCATTGCAATGAGTTTTGGTTGGCGGGGGGGGGGGGGTTTGAATGAAGATCAGTTACAACTGCTGTCTAAGGCATAGCAACCTAACTCCGTTTAGCAATATCAGATCTGCTTTGATTTGAGTTCCTTCAAAAAGAAGGCTGAGGGGGAATATGATTGTTGTTGTTGACTCGTTCAGTCGTGTCCGACTCTTCGTGACCCCATGGACCAGAGCTCGCCAGGCCTTCCTATCCTCCACTGCCTCCCGGAGTTTTGTCAAATTCATATTGGTTGCATGAATGACACTGTCCAACCATCTCATACTCTGTCATCCTCTTTTCCTTTTGCCTTCAATCTTTCCCAACATCAGGGACTTTTCCAGTGAGTCCTCTCTTCTCATGAGGTGGCCAAAATACTGGAGCCTCAGCTTCAAAATCTGTCCTTCCAGTGAACATTTGGGGTTGATTTCTTTCAGAATGGATAGGTTTGATCTCCTTGCAGTCCAGGGGACTCTCAAGACTCTCATCTAGCACCACAGCTGAAAAGCATCAATTCTGCGGCCATCAGCCTTCTTTAGAGTCCAGCTTTCACTTCCATACATCACTACTGGAAAAACCATAGCTTTGACTATCCTGACCTTAGTTGGCAAAGTGATGTCTCTGCTCTTTAGGATGCTATCTAGGTTTGCCATTGCTTTCATCCCAAGAAGCAGGCGTCTTTTAATTCCGTTGCTGCAGTCGCCATCTGCAGTGATCAAGGAGCCCAAGAAAATAAACTCTGTCATTGCCTCCATTTCTTCCCCTTCTATTTGCCAGGAGGTGATGGGACCGGTGGCCATGATCTTAGATTTTTTGATGTTGAGCTTCAGCCCATTTTTTGTCACTCTCCTCTTTTCACCCTCATTAAGAGGTTCTTTAATTCCTCCTCACTCTCTGCTATTAGAGTAGTGTCATCTGCGTATCTGAGGTTGTTGATATTTCTTCCGGCAATCTTAATTCCGGCTTGTGATTCATCCAGACCTGCCTTTCTCATGATGTGCTCTGCATATAAGGGAATATGATAGCTATGTTTAAATATTTGAAAGGATGTCATTTTGAAGAGGGGACTGGTTTGTTTTCCATGGCTTCAGAGACTAGGACTCGGGGCAATGGTTTCAAACTACAAGAAAAGAGATTCCATTTGAACGTTAGGAAGAACATCCTGATGGTTAGAGCTGTTCGGCAGTGGCATATGCTGCCACAAAGGGTGGTGGAGTCTCCTCCTTTGGAGGTTTTTAAGCAGAAGCTGGATGGCCATCTGTCGGGAGTCCTGTGATGGGGGTTCCTGCATGGCAGGGGGTTGGACTGGATGGCCCTTGAGGTCTCTTCCGTCTCTATGATTCTGTGATTCCTACAATGAGCAGGGGGTTGAATTTGATGGACGTATGACCACTTCCCATTCAACTCTTCTATGATTCTCTATTCAGCTCTTATGAAGGGCAGGATATCTGTAGGGTCAGCCACCCACCCACGTCTTTAAGACAACATGTTGGGGTTCCCTTTGAGAAAAGCTACAGAAAGGCGGGAATGCTTTTTTGAGCATTTTCTTTTTGAGCAGGCTTGATTTTCATGCAGCACTTTCTGAATTTCTGAATTGCACCACTTAAGACTGCCAGAGTGGAATTTATATTTTTGAGTGCTTCCTTCAGTGACATGCAACCTGCTGGAAAGAAGGTAGGATACCAAAGAACAGGCAAACCCGAACCCTCGTTTGACATGTTGGTTTAAAAACACAGCTACCTGTCACCCAGACCACATTCCTCCAGCACAGTGCGATGCCTAGATCAGCTCCGATTTTGTGCTGCAAATATCTTGTTTTTGTTTTAGGATAGAGTTTTTCCAAGAGCCTTTCCAAATATGGGCAGGATAAATTCCACCTACTAAACCACAAGAAATTAAACTTTCAGATACTTGGATTAGAGCATTTGAAACTCAGCAGGGCACTGTTTGTAATCTTCCTACCTCACCCACAATCTCTTTTAAAGAAATGTAACTAAACCTGAGTAGGCAGTGAGGAGAATAGGGGATCTGGCAATATATTTCTCCCCCTCATTTTAATGCACACTTGGAACCCAAAGCCCTAGCTAATCCTATGTCAGAGCCGGGGGTTGGCTGGCCTTCTCTTTGGACCGCACTGTGTAAGATTGGTGGAAGGTGTACACTGGAACATCTGGAGAGCCGGAGTGGCCTATTCCTATTTTAAGAGATGTTGAATGTGCCCAAGGGCTCTTTAAATTTTAAAAACACTACAGATGGACTACAGGGAGTCTGACAGGAAGGCAGTGCAGAGAGTGTGAGCCCTTGCCCGCCAGAGCTAAAGGAAAATTAAATTGGGCATCCATTTTAATGAGTTCTTCTCTCTTCCTCAGTGTGACGTCTTCCGAAAAGGTGGATAAAGCACAGCGCTATGCGGACTTCACTCTCCTCTCTATCCCATACCCAGGTACATGGGGAGGGGGAGGGAGCCTTTTGCAGTTGGGCAGGGCTAACAAAGTGTGTGTGTGTGTGTGTGTGAGAGAGAGAGAGAGAGAGAGAGAGAGAGAGAGAGAGAAAGAGAAAGAGAAAGCGAGAGAGCATGCATGAGATGACCTGTTTTAGTGACAGCCTGTGGGCCGTCTTTATCTCCAGCTGTTTTTGTACCTCCCAGCATACTGTTTTAAAAGGATAACCATACACGCCTTGGGTGCTGCCCCAAATCCAGCAGTAGGTCACACCGAGATCAGGGACGTAGATGTGAAAATTTCCCACCTCAGTCCTATGATAAAACAGAGCCAGATCCTAAGTGGAAAAGAAGTAACATGTATCTATTTTATTCATTTATTTATTTTAGAGTATTTTTAACCCCCCCCCCTTTTCTCCTTGGAAAAGGAACCAAGGCGGCTTACAGTAATGAGAGATAATATACAGTCCAGTACAATTAAGGCATGTTCAAGTATTTGTGAACAAGGCATCGAGGGACATTTTACAGCATGAATAGACAACATTACATTAAAGCTACAAGGTTATAAGTAGTTATAAACACAAAGTCTATGTGAACCTATAGATTCATATAAAAGACACATGGTAGTCCATCATTCAGGGAAAGCTTGCCTGAAGAGAAAGGTCTTTGCCTGTTTCTGGAAGGACAACAGAGATGAGGCAGTCGTGGCCTCTAGTGGGAGGGAGTTCCAGAGTCTGGGCACAGCAGTCAAGAAGGCCCTTTCATGGGTACCTATGAGACATACCTGTGAGGGTGGCAGGATGGATAGAAGGGCCTCTCTTGATGATCTTAACACCCGCGTCGGCTCATACTGTGAGATTCGATCATTGAGGTAGCTAGGACCCAGTTCGTATAGTGCTTTGTAGGCCAAGGTCAGCACCTTGAATTGTGCCCCATAGCTGATTGGAGCTGCTTTAATAGAGATGTAATGTGATCTCTGTACCCTGCCCCAGTCAGCAGCCTGGCTGCTGCGTCTGAACCCATTGAAGTTTCCTGAGACTTTTCATCGGTAGCCCCACAGAGAGCGCATTACAGTAGTCCAGCCAGAACGTCACTTGGGTAGTCCATCTTCATACCACGCCCAGTGTCTATAAAGTACTGCATCCTGTTCATTAGAGGCCATGCCTGCCACTTATTTCTTTTAACTGAGGAGGCCCTTATTGGCTGGAGAAGGAGAGCTCGGAGGGGGTCTTCCTTTCCTTCTTTGCCAGGGAGAATGCCCAGCTCCACCAGGCAGCTTACTCTAGGACAGCTATCCTCAATGGTTGGGGGGGATATATACCCCACCACCACCGCAGGGACACTGGCGCCTTTGAAGGGGGCCACAGACTGGAAACAATTCTTCACACAGCATCTTATAAATTTTCATTATAGAATTTATAGAATCCTAAAGCAGCCTGTGTTTCTTCTTTCATTTTGTGTTTATTATGGCTTATGGCTGAAGACAGGGGGGGGAGGGGGAGATTGCAAATGGCTGCTGTAGCGAGGATGGGGGCAGAGAAAGGAAGCCCCCGCCGTCAACCCGGAAAGCTGATGGCTTTGCAAAACGCCCTGCCAGGAACAGCAGCCGCGTTAATGCCTGCGTTCAGCCGCAGGAATCGCTTTTCTCTGAATCGCTGGCCTCTTTCTTTCCCCTCCTCTCCCCGTTCGTCTCTTCTCTTGTGTTTTTGCATTTCAGTCCCTTTGTCTGTTGGCAGAGCCTGCCTCCCTTTGGCTTTATTTTTTTAAAATTGGCCGTTCTGAGAGGCAGCGACTGTCTGTAAAGTGGGGTGGGAAAGTAGCCAGCCAGCCCATGGGTGAGTAAATAAGCAACATTTTACAGTGGACCCTTGTATAAGAAACAGCTTGTATGACATAAAATCTGTACAACATAAAAATTCTGGAGATAGGGGAAATTTGATTAACAGATTTGTCTATGGGGTGAATCTGTGCAACATAAAAATAGGATTACTCCATTTTCAGTGCATTCCTATGGGAATTTGTATAAAGGAAAATTTGCTTAACATAATTTCATTTGGAACAAATTAATTCCTTTATACAAGGTACCACTGTATTTTCAGAGAGGACTCCCATAGGACCTGGTTCCTCTTTCACACCAGTTGAGTGACAGCTGCCTCACACTGTGGGGTGCCCTCCCCTTTCTGGCTTGAGATTCCTTGGAGTCTCTTCAGTCGCCTTTCCCTCCCTCCCCCCCTCCCTCCCTCCCCACTTTGGCACGACCAGCCTCCCATGGTCTGCGGTTGATGCTGCATCTTAGGATCACCTGCCTCCTACTCTTTTGGCCTTGGCCTCACTGTCCATGTGCCAGGTTGGCCCTGTATTTCTCCCCCCTCCCCTCTCCTTTCCCCGCTGCCGTTTCCAAAGCCTTCCTCGCTCCAACAAAGCATAACCCTAGTGCCGGGAAACCCTATCGAGATGGTTTCTGACCTGGAGAGTCCATCAAGTTTTGCAACATTATGGGATGTTGCTAGAGAGAGGCCTGACATGCGGGGAAATCAACACATATAGACCCTCAACATCCTCTAATGGAAGGGAGCCCACAGTGGGAATGTCCCGATTAAAGTTGCATCAAGCCGTGGGTGAATTTCCACTTTCCATAACATGGTTTTCAAATGGCAGATGTGTTGAGGGCTGGCTTTTTGCAGAAGCCGGAACCATTGGAGGCCCTGCCTGTGTATGCATGCGTGCATGTGAGAGCATCCACTTCATAGTAAAATGATGTTCGGCTGTGTGCTCGTGTGGCCCAAACCTGCTTTTTTGTGGTTCGGTATTGCTGTCATCAAGTGATCCAGGGCCC
Source organism: Phrynocephalus versicolor (assembly GCA_023846285.1). Lineage (NCBI taxonomy): Eukaryota > Metazoa > Chordata > Lepidosauria > Squamata > Agamidae > Phrynocephalus > Phrynocephalus versicolor. The sequence continues at coordinate 2,213,625 of JAHTLZ010000015.1, forward strand.
AGGGTGTGAAATTTTAGTTTGGGGATTCAGGACCACTCCCATCCCCAACATCCAAAGATAATTTTTAAAACATGCAGGGAAAAAGAAGCCGGGGGTGGGGGGGTATGATAGCTATGTTTAAATATTTGAAAGGATGTCTTACTGAAGAGGGAACAGGTTTGTTTTCCATGGCTTCAGAGACTAGGACTCTAACTTCAAGAAAGGAGATTCCATTTGAACATTAAGAACTTCACGACAGTTAAAGCTGTTGGACAGTGAAATATGCTGCCATGGAGGGTGGTGGATTCTCCTCCTTTGGAGGTTTTAAAGCAGAGGTTCGACAGCCAGCTGTTGGGAATACTGTGATGGGGGTTCCTGTATGGCAGGGGGTTGGACTGGATGGCCCTTGAGATCTCTTCCAACTCTATGATTCTATGATTCTATGCTTTGTAGTATACTGTCGCTATAAACTAATCACTGTTAGCTTGCAGGCATGAGTGTTTGGTTTGGTTTTGGTTTTTGGTTTATTTGTTTGGCTTTTCCTGATCCAGACATCTTGGAGGAATTATTTTAAAACTAAGATGGGGATGCAGCGTCCTCCAGTTGTCCCATTAGTTCCAGCTGTTTTGGGGTGGTGCCAGGGCATTGTGGGATATATTGTCCAAAACACCTAGAGGGCATGGACATGCCTCCATGCCCACGTGCGGATGTGGCTCTCTTTCTCCTTCATCTTTGCCCGTAGTGCTAGATCGGGGGAGCAGAAAACCTTACCCCGACTCCCCCAGGTGTTTTGCATACAATTGACACAGCCCTTCATCACTGGCAATAAAGGTTTGGGGTTCTGGGAGTTGTATGCCAAAACATCTGGAGTGCCAAATGCACTCGGATCAGTGATCCTCAACCACTGGGTCCCCAGATGTTTCTGGACTGCAACTCCCAGAAGCCTCCACCACTCGCCGTGCTGGAAGGGGTTTCTGGGAGTTGCAGTCCAGGAACATCTGGGGACCCACAGGTTGAGAAACCACTGCACTAGATGGATTGAAGGCTTCCCCCGGAATGCCTCATCCCATGCAGAAACCTTCAGGGACTTTTCCTTTTGTGTAACCTGCTTGAGGATAGAGACTGGTGGTTCGGAAAGAGATGTCCTGGACTATGTTTTAGGTAGGGCTGAGAACACATTCCCTTACGTATTCCGCTTATTTGGGCTTCTGGCATCAAGGGAAAGGAGCTCATGGCTGCTTGCTAACGGTCAAGCTTCTGGGCACTGGGCTACCAGAGGGTCCTGTTGCCACGGGCAGGTCCGGCTGCTCTTATGGCAGCCTAGCTCTGGCTATAATGTGCTGTATGTTCTTGGGGTGGGTGGGGGGTGGGGGGAGATCTGTCACTGCAGCTGAAAGACTGGGAGGTGTCTCTGCCTCCCCAGGGTACGTGGCTGCTATTTCAGCTCCGAACTGTCTCCATCTCTCATATTCGGTCTGTCTTTTTTCTTCTCTTCCTGCAGGTTGTGAATTTTTCAAGGAGTATAAAGAGCGGGATTACACCGCAGAAGGGCTGGTTTTTAACTGGAAGCAGGTATGAGGCAGGCGTTGAAGCAGAGCTCCTGTGGCTCTGTTGGTTTTGGAGTGTTTTTAAGTGGGTAGGCCATAAAAGAGGTGGATCTTTGTTCTTTTGAAGGCCTAAGCTCTTTTGTGATAGAACTTTGTGAGCAGGCATGGGAAGATGCATCTTACCAGCCAGATGCTGGCTTCTTTCTGTTCTAAGGTTCATTCTAGGGTTTATTTTTTTCTTCCACATGTCAAGATTCAGCTTCAGAGAATACAAAGAAGTGAAATAGGTGGGACTGGCAATAAAATGTTGCAGCATTCCACCTATGGTACTAGCTCGACATGTTCCTTTTGTAGGACGATAATGCTGTTACATACCATAAAGCCCCCTCTGATGTATGGCTGTCCTATAAAGGAGCGACCTCCAAAATGTCCTGTTCTCAACAGCCTTGCTCAGCTCTTGTAAACTCAGTACGGTGACTCCCTTTATCGGGTAAACCTATTTCTTAGTTGGGTCCCTCTTTTCCTGATGCCTTCCCATTTCCCCCACATTATTGTCTGGGATACTTGATTTAATTTCTTTTCCTGAGCTGCATTTTCCTCCCACTCCCAATAGTATTTCAACTTCTGCGCCAGCGATGGCGAACCTTTTAGAGACCGAGTGCCCAAACTGCAATTCAAAACCTACTATTTTTTTTTTTTTGCAAAGTGCCAGTACAGTAGTTTAACTTGTATGTAGGTGGCTATGAAGGGGCAATGTCGGGTGCCCACAGAAAGGGCTCTGAGTGCCACCTTTGGCACCCGTGCCATAGGTTCACCCTCACTGTTCTCTGGCATATGAGCGTCCTCCATTGCCCATCCACCTCTTCTTGAATCCCTCCTTCTTCCCAGCTTAGGCCTTTCTCTTAAGATGGTCTATACTTAAGAACATTCCAAGGTTCCTCTAACAATGCTGATACCTCCCACCTTTGTGGGTTATGACGCCACTTAAATATCTGCGAGATCAGCACCTCATAAACACAGTTCACGGTTTGCATATACCAGTGATGGTGAACCTTTTAGAGACCAAGTGCCCAAACAGCAATTCAAAAACCATTAATTTTTTGCAAAGAGCCAATACAGCAATTTGACCTGAATACAGGTAGCTGTGAAGGGGCGATGTTGGCTGCCCACAGGAAGGGCTCCCAGTGCCACCTTTGGCACCTGTGCCATAGATAGATGCCAACAGTGGCATATGCAATTGTCCCCAAAGGGTTAAAGGATAACGGTTTTTCTAAGATATCCGAGAGATGCCCTGTTCACTTCAGTTGAAAGCGAGTAAGGTGAATTCAGCCCAAAGGGCACTGTGAAAAGCAGTGTCTTTAAAACCACTTCTCCTTAGAAAATCCTTGATGTCCTCTGGGGGGGGGGGGAATTGTTAGCTGCAGACGTTAAGCCCCAATGCTTCTATTTTTAATTTATATTTTATATTTGTGGCCTAATTAAAATCATTTGGCGGAGACCCTCTCAAGCAGAAACGTGCTTCCCATTCAGAGAGGAAGACTGCTAAATGTCTGCCCTGGTATAAAAGTGCAGAAGAAAATTAACCATGTTATCTATCCGGTTTTACCAAACAGATAGAGAAACACAGGGGAAAAAAACATTGATCATTGCAGGATTGCCCTAATGTCAACAGGTAAAAATACCCAAACAGCCAGTGCTCTCTCTGGTGTTTTGGGAACAAACACGTCATCTGAAGAAGCACCAAGTCTAACATTGCTTGGTGCAGAAATTGCAGGCTTGCTTAAGAACCTAAACGAGGTTGGGTAATGCCATCCCGGAGCACTAAAATACTACAGGATAGTGAGCTTTGGAATCCTAAAGGACTCTTCATTAGCTTTCTAGTGGGAGAAAGAGGCAGATCAAGAAAAGATTAAAGTATTTAAACCTCCTGATAGCATTTGGCCCAGTATTAACAAGCAATATTATGTTCCAATGTAAAGACCAAGTCATTTTAGAGACTGAAACGTCTTTTTGTTTCAAGGTTAGTAATGTAGTATGTTAACTGACTTACTACTGTATGTTCAGCTTTTGGCTAATGACAGAAAAACTAACTTTTAGTTTAAAATTGCCAAACTGCTTTTTTTTGTATAAATCTGTTTTCTTTCTATGATCTGTGCATAGTTTCAGAACTGTTCTTTGCCAAACTGTTTGTTCATTTGTGTTTTGTAAGAAACTGGGAGCATTTTGTAGCCTTGTTACGTATGAGTATCTTTGGTCAGTCCTTTTTCAGACATTAATTTTGTTCTTGGAAGCTAATTGTGGCAGTTTATTATGCTCTAACTTTCCTGTGGTAAGCTTTTGGTATTATTATCAAAATAAGGAAACTCGTGTGTTTCCATGGACATTATTGATGCGCATTGGTCAGAAAACACTGTCTTGAAATACTTGGTTGTTGTTGTTGTTGTTTTAAAAAAAATAAAAGTTTGTGCAAAAAGAAAAAAGAAAAAAAGAAAAGATGAGCCTGGCTCCATGTTGTCGGAGGCCGAGTCCTCGGTCCAGTGCTGTCTCCGTTGAGTGCTGCTAAACCTCCTTCCTTTGGTGTGAGATCCTGACACAGCCAGCTCTTTATGATGCTTTCTGTAGCAAAACACAACCACAGTTGTGGGAAGCATATTCAAATTAAAGTCCTGTCCAGCATTCTCTCTGTTCAGAGGCCGGCCGTAGGCTTCTGGTGAGGTCTACGGATAAGATGGGATGACCTAGCCCTGTTTCCCGGTTGCTGGGATTCAGAAGTGTGTCGCTGCTGATTTCTGATTTGCCATGGCTCACAGCTGAAGACAACTGCTTGTCTCCCTGAGTTTGTCCAGTCCTCCATTTCAGCCGTCACGGTTGACTGCCATCATTGCATCTTAGTGGTCGCTGATCTCAGGACATTGGCTGGAATCTTGCTGTGTAACGAAAGAGAAATCACAACTTCTGTTTGCCCCCCCCCCCCCCGGTAAATAGTCTCTGCCACAGTTCTCGGGGTGACACACATAGAAACTAAACAAGCATGTAGATGCCTACTGACCCGTCATGGTGGTGACCCTTTGTTTACAGACTGAAAGTTAGTATGTTGTATGCTGAGCAAGAAGGTTTTGCCTGCTATGTGAAGAAATACTTCCTAAATTTCCCACAGTTCAGCTTCTTTGGAGGATCTTAGGGTTCTTGTATTACGTGTATGCAGGGCAGACAGCTTCATATACCTTTATGATGTCCCTCTTTATCTCTAAGATAAAGATCCTTTCTCTTACTTGTTCTTTGGAAACTGAGGAAGAGTTTGCAGGCCAGAGGGTGTTTCCAGATAGCTCTCCATAACCTTATATATATTTAAAAAAATAAGCACTCTTTTGTCTCGGTGTCTGCCTGCCTTGAGCTGCCTAGGTGCCCTAAGGTCATCCGATCTTGCCTGATTTCGGAAGCTAAGCAGGGTCGGCCCTGGTTAGTACTTGGATGGGAGACCACCAGGGAATACCAGGTGCTGTAGGCACCTCGAGTAGGAACTGGCAAACCACTCCAGTATTCCTGCCAAGAAAACTCCATGAACATGGGGTCACGAAGAGTCGGGCATGACTGTAACGACACAACACACACACACTGCCTGCTTGGGCAGCAGGATTGTTGCTTGCCCCATGCGCACGTACACCTGCAGCCGCCAGAGGGCCAGGAATCTGCAGCATTCTTCAGCTTTGCTGCTGCTGCTGCTTCTCCACCTCCACCTCCTGCTTGCCCGCCACAGGCAGGCGGTCCTTTCTGAAAACCCTTTTAAAAGCTTTCTGCCAGGAGCATTCCCCCCCTTCCCTGCTTCCCCTCTAGAAGAACACAGGTGTAATTTAGTCCATGGAAGGGAGGGGGAGATAAACGCAGGTAGATCATACGCCGTCTTTCTCAGAATTACCCGGCAGGCAGCGCCATACTCCCAGCTCATTTTTGACTATCCTGAAGGATGAAATTGGGATCAGCCGGTCGGGGTGTGGGAGGGGTTGGGCGAGAAGGTTTTAAAAGCTGTTTGGGGACGCACCGTTCCATTAACTTGCGTAGAGATGGTCAGTTTCTTTATTCCCTTAAGGCGCTTTTGCTTCTAGTCTGGGAACCCGCAGAAAGGCATTCCTTTCTTTCTAAGGCTACAGAGACTGACTCACTCAGGAGTAGTGACACTCTTAACATAATGCCAGGCCCATGTCGCCGGAAGGGGCGGCTTCCCCCCTGTGATCTAGATATGGCCCAGCCTTCACTTTGTAAGCTTTCCGAAGGCATAGATGTTGCCAACAAAAACAAAAAGTTGGGAGGTGTATGTGTGTTTGTGTATGTGTATCTGTGTTGCACTGATGCATGAAGTACCTCTTGCCATCCATAAATAATGCATCTTTTGTCATTCCTCGGCACGGTTCACAGAGGCTGGAAGCTACTGACCCCTGCATCGTCGGCTTCCAACGGCCATCCGTTGCTGAACAGCGTTCAGAAAATTCAGTGCAGGGAGATAGAAAAATTGCGGAGGAGACTGGCAGTGAGCCCCTGTTTGTACTTTCCTTGCCTCCTCTGTGCAAAAATTGACATCTTTATGTCAAACAGGAACTGATGCTGCAAGTAGTCTTGGGTGGAGGCTCAGACGAATTCAGAAGTGACTGTTTAGCTCGATTCCTTTGGCTGGTTTGAGGCTTTAGACAAAGGAGTAAAACACATAGTCCTCTTTTCAGTACAGTCTTAAGTCTGCCTTTGTAATACTGTTCTAATGACAGCTGCTCTGTGCCTTTTTTTTTTTTGTAGGATTATGTAGATGCGCCTCTCAGCATCCCGCTCTCTCTCACCAAGTCACTAAATATCGACTGGAGTGAATACCAGGTAAGGTGGGCTGGTGGAGCCTTTGTACAGTTTCTTTTCTTTCCCATAGAGCTTAATTAACCGTGCTGGGCCAGCTGTAATGACTTATTCTAAGAACATCAGAACAGCCTTGCTGGAAGAGGCCACAGCCCATCCAGTCCAGCATTCTGTCTCACACAATGGCTCACCATTTCCTTCAGGGTATTCCCAAGCAGATGTGTTCACCTTCTTATGATTCCTCACAAATGGCACTGAGAGATATCTTGCCTCTCTCTCCAACCTGGAGGTCGTCCTCCTTAGGCATCCATCATGATAGCCATTGATACCTTTGTTCTCCATGAACTTGTCCACGAACCTGTCCTTTCTTAAAGCTCTCACGGCTGACACCTGTCACCGCTTCTTCTGGACGTTGATTTGCTCTCGTCAGTCTTCAGCAGTAGAATCAGTAAAAGGGACCCATGGATGTGAATGCTTCACTTTTGAGGTTCTGAGTTAGTCATAATGTTGAGATAAATTCAAGATTTGCCGAGTCTTAGGCGTCTTGGCAGAATACTTGACAACCAAAACCTTGAGAAGATGCTTGAAAAATTCTGTTGCCTGCCAAATACAGAAAGGTTACTGGTGTTTGGTGAGTTCCACAGCTACATATCTTCTGAACTGTGTTTGTTCATTCCTGAACTGCATTTTGGAAGAGCAGGTTTAAGAGCCCCTTTCCCACGATCCTGCCAATCATTTCTGTTTTTCTGTGCCATTATGAAATACATACAAGGCAAATAATGCTTGGCATCTAATCCTATGCTCTCTTCCATTATTCCTGTATCCCGTCCAATTTTGAGAATGCTGTCGGCATTTGCTCCCTTATATGTCCACCTGCTTTGACTAGAACTCCTCAGCAATACGTTGTTTTGTTTATGTCCTGCTTCTTTAAAAAAAAAAAAGCTGCTCTCCTCTGCTTAGCCCTCTCTCTCTGTTGGGGCATTTTCAAGATCAGAGCTTGAAAAAGCTGCCATTGTTTTTTTTTAAAATCAGAACTCCCAGAATCCCCCAGGTTAGTAGCTGGGTCTGAAAGTTGGGTTCAAAAAAAGCCACTTTTCCTAGCTCTGCTCTCAACACCAAATGTAGGCTGTCTAAAAGCAAAAGCAAAGCAAAGCAAAGTGTTCTGCTTATATACCGCCCCATACCACTACAAGTAGTCTCTGGGCGGTTTACAATTTTAATTACAGTGTGCAGGCTACACATTGCCCCCCCAGCAAGCTGGGTACTCATTTTACCGACCTCGGAAGGATGGAAGGCTGAGTGAACCTTGAGCCTGCTACCGGGGATTGAACCCAGGCCGTGAGCACAGTTTTACCTGCAGTACAGGCATTTAACCACTGCACCACTAAGGACTTCTTCCGTAGAAAACATCCAGAAACAAGTTCCTTCTAATATCCCCATTTTCTGTAACAGGGACCATGTGGCCCTTCTTGATCAGGAGAAAAGGTCCAGAATTTTTTTTTAAAAAAATAAGACCTTTCTGTGCTGGGTGTCCTGCCTCCCCTGGCCATCCCTAAGCACCATGTATGCAGTAAGATCCAACACACCCAGTGTGGCGTCTCTCGATGTGCTGCTGAAAACCTACTGCCGACAAAGCAGCAGCGGTTTGCGTTATGCAGGTGCCCTGCAATTTCCCCTCAGTCCTGCCAAGCGTACCTTGCTGTTAATTGCATTTCTGAGCACATCATTGCTTGGAAAAGCTTCACCGTGGGATGTCAGTCACCTTCTTTTGATTCCTCAGCAGTCAGGCGATGCTTGTTGTTGAGGGAATGATAAACTTCCAGTTGCCTGTGGCATATCTGCTCTTAAAACGCACGTACTGTGGATGAGGTTGAATTAGAATAAAATACCCAAATACGCAAGGTATTAAAAATGTCCCCCGAGGAGTACATGCATTTGTTAAAGTCGAATTGCACAGGAGAAAATAGGATTTGTGGGAAAGTGATGGCCAGCAGCAAGTACAATTAGAAGAAGGTGGGGGTCCCAGCTCTTTAATGAGACATAACATTGAAATTTGTCCTAAACCCCTTTATTCTGGTGCTTCACATTTAGAATTCCCACAATGCCCCTGTTGTAGCAATGTTGGGGTGCACTGTGGGAAATTTAAACAGGTCAGCTGTCTGGTGCTAGCCCGAAGGTGATTCCTCACTGCCACTATCATTAAGGGCCCCAAGAGTTGATACTTTCCTGAAACGGGCCTGATCAGACCAGGGTTGTGGCTCAGGCTTATTCAACAGAACAGAAATACAAGCCGTTATGAGGGCAGGCCCTCTCTGGCACCCTGTGAAGAGTAGATGTATTATCGTAATTGATCATTTGAGCTCTTCAGAAAGCTTCCAGAGCTTCTGAAAAAAAAAACCCAGTTAAATCAAGTATAGGGAACGTTTAACTCTCCATATGGTTCGGACTTTATCTCCTGGGAGCCACAGTGCTCGTGGCCCAGGGTAAAAGATTTTGAGAGCTGCAGTCTCAGATCCTGTTGGAAAGCCAAATGTTCTTTAGGTCTGAATTAGAGCAAAGGAAAGAAGAGAGCTGGAGACTGAGGAGAGAGAGAGGGAGAGGGAGGGAGGAGAGAGAGAGAGAGACTTAAAACCCAAGTTCATCTGGGAGGTGGTGTGCTCTATAGTCATCACCCATTTCTGGCTTTTATATGGCTATCACTCCACTGCTTGAAGCATCTCGCACTGGGTGGCAGAAAATATGGCGCCCCAAGTTGGGAGGTAGGAATGGGGAGCAGCGTTGCTCTCTCTACCTAAAGCCGCTGGTGCTCCATGTCTGGACTGGATAAATCCTGTCTTTCTGCTTTCCTGAAATCTTGAATTGTCTCAGGACGTGAATGTCAAGAGAAGTGAGTGTCGAGGGTGCTGTTAGCTTATAAGGCAAAAAGTATACTGTGTATCATTGGTTTCAGGGCCCATCACCCTCTCCAATCTTGCCAATGATTGGATGGAGCCTGCCAAGTCCCATCCCATGCTGGTGGTTGACAGTGGGTTAAGGCTCTGTCGGTTGTTTACTGGGGTTCTGATGATCTGGGAGTCCTTCTTTCCCGGCCACTCCCAATTACAGGTGAAGCTTTCTGGTCCACGGAGAAGGGCGCAGCCTGAAAGAATCGGGCATGTTTAGCCTTGAGGACAGAAAACTGGTGGGAGATATGACAGCGCTTTTCAAATATTTGATGGGCTGTCATACAGAAGGGAGAGCAGGGTCTGTTCTCGATCCTCCCAGAGTGCAGGACGTGCGTGACAGTGGGGTCAAGTTACAGGAAGGCAGCTTTTGGTTCAATATCAGGAAAAGCTTCCTAACTGTTAGAGCAGTATGACAATGGAACCCAAGAGGTGATGAGTGCTTCAGTGCTGTAGGCACCAGAACATTTGTTATCAGGAGACAGTTATCTAATCTCGTCCGCTCCCAGATGCATCTGGTGGGGCCATTGTGAGATACAGGAAGGTGGACTAGATGGGCCTTTGGCCTGATCCACCATGGCTCTTCTTATGTTCTTATATTCAAGAGAAATTTGGACAGCTACCTAGCTGATCTCCTTTGATTTGTGTTCCTGCATGGAGCAGGGGGTTGGACTTGATGGCTTTGTAGGCCCCTTCCAACTTCACGATTCTGTGACTCTGTGATTCCCTTTGCCTGCCATCTGTTATATTGGATACCTGTGCTGTGCCCTGTTTCTGCTATGAAGCTGACATTGGCTAAGCATGTTTTGGGGGCCTTGCAGAAATGGGTCGGGAGCCAGCAAGATATTCATAGGCTCTAATCAGTCTCTCAGAATGTGCCTTGTTCTTGTTTGGTGGAGTGATTTTTCTGGACTTTAGGGTCCTGAATGCACCCTGTGCCTCCCTGGAGGGAAATTCTATCAATTAAATAATGAGTCAGAAATGCCGCCTCTGTGACCTTCTACTCCTCTGCAATTTCTACCTGAGGATTATTTTTCTTCTTACAATTTACCATTGTTCTGTACTTAAAATGTCCCCAAGACCTCGCAATCAGGACATTTCTAATGTAGCGATTTCAAGGAAACTTTCTTTATCTTCGGCAGCATTGGCAATAGCCAAGGGATGTTGCAGCATGCCTACCCAAGAAGTCAAGGCTTATAGCCACAGTGGTAAATATTCCGTGTCCTAGAGTGGTGGTTCCCAAGCTTGGGTAACCCACATGGTCTTGGACTATAACTCCCAGAAATCCTGGCCAGCCCAGATACTGAAAGCGTCTGGGAGTTTTACTCCAATAAAATCTGGGTTACTCAAGCTTGGGAGCCACTACTATAGAGGACAATGGACGGCAGCTTCAAATGATGGAAATTGTGTTTATTTATTTACTTGTGTCCCATTTATAGGCTGTTTTTCTCCCGCTAAAGGGAAGGAACATGAGGCTGCAGCCACACTTCATCTGCAGCAGTGGACATGCACCACCTTTGGATTACAGGAGTGAGGAAAATTTAGAAACTCTGCTCCGACATAAAGGGGATTGTTTTTTGGGGTACATCATTGCATTTTAGCCTGCAGGGCGCCTAAATTAGGACCACGGCGGTTGCCAGCACATCGTAACATCTTTTGAAGGCATGCCACGATAGGTGCCCAATAGATGTATGCAGGCTGCAAAACATGGGCAAGAAATAGGGCAGGTGCAGGGGCTTTTGTTTGGATGCATTAAAAGAAAGATTAGTGAAGACTGAGTGAGTGCCGTGGTAAATCCCCAGCAAGTGTAAGCCCTCCTTGGACTGGTTTGGGAGCATTGCGCCAATCTGTTGTCTGCCAAACATTTTCTGTTCGAACAAAGAATGGCACCTTAACTGCACTGCACATTTTGCAAATTTCTAAGAAAAGTGGTACCCCGACTTAAGAGCAGCTTGACTTAAGAGCAATTTGACTTAAGAGCAGAAAACTGTTGGCATTTTAACTGCTGCCTTAAAAATTTATATATGGTCTGCTCAACTTAACAATTTTTTTAAAACTTTTTAAAATTTTCTTAAATTATTTTTTCAATTTTTTAGATAGGTACCCCGATTTAAGAGTAGTTTGACTTAAGAGCATGCATTTGGAATGGATTAAAATTGTAAGTTGAGGTACCACTGTATATGTCCGTGTCAATAGTTGTCCCAAAGTCTGTCTTGCCATTTGTTCTTAATTTGCACCATTACCTAGGAGCAGCCTCCCCTCCTTCCACAGGCATCTCGAGCTGCCTCTTTGTGAAAGCACAAACACATCTGATCTTGCCTCATCTGGGAAGCTAAGCAGGGTCGGCCCTGGTTAGTACTTGGATGGGAGACCACCAAGGAATACCAGGTGCTGTAGGCACCTGGAGTAGGAACTGGCAGACCACCCTGCCAAGAAAACTCCATGGACATGGGGTCACGAAGCATCAGTCATGACTGTAACAACACCACACACACACACACACACACACACACACACA
>JAHTLZ010000015.1:2248156-2259854 GCA_023846285.1 Phrynocephalus versicolor
TGTGTGTGTGTGTGTGTGTGTGTGTGTGTGAAACATTCACCAATGGTGGTAGAAAGGAAGCAGGAGCTAGCGAGCAAGCCAAGAGCTAAATGTAGCCCACAGGTCTTTTGCAACTTGCCCCTTTTCCAAGTTGCAAGAGTATCAGATGCTGCTTTATGCCAAGATGGGCAGTTGGTCCAGTTTTTCCTGCTGGTGGTGCAAGGTGTGTGCTGTATGTGTTTATTCTTATTTATTAAATATATATCTTGCGTTTCTGTCCAGAGAAAGGCGTGCAAGACAAGCTAACAGTCATAAAATTGAAAACAGGGAAAAATGCAGTTGCTAAAAAAAATGCAACCCACAGATTAAAACACAATTAAGAACACTTCAGTGGGAAAAAAAGTAACAGCAGCTTATTACTTAAAACCTGTTGAGCCGCAATGTATTTGAATGTTAAAAGGCTTGTCTTGTGCTGGCAGAAAGGGCAGGAATCAAGTCAACAGGGAGTTAGAAATGTGGGAGCTGTTACCCGGAGACACCCTTCCCCCACTCATGTTTTCACTAAATTTGCCTCTCAAGGGAGAACCAAAAGAAGGACTTCCCTGAAACATCTTAAATCAGCGTTGGCGAACCTATGGCACGGGTGCCAAAGGTGGCACTCGGAGCTCTTTCAACATCGCCCCTTCATAGCCACCTGTATCCAGGTTAAATGGCTGTATTGGCACTTTGCAAAAAATTATTGGGTTTTGATACACCGTTTGGGCACTCGGTCTCTAAAAGGTTCACCGTCACTGCCTTAAATCCTAGGAAGGTCAAAGTAGTTCACATTCAGAAGTTGACAGCATACCATATTTTTCCACCTGAAAGACACCCCGACGTACAAGATCAAATTACAGTTTCGCAGGGTTCTCTCCTAGGCTTCCTTCATGTATAAGGCTGCCCTCAATTTTCAGTCTAAGAATTTTGGATTAAAACATAGTCTTATACATGGAAAAAATACTGTATTTCTCTCCGGCGACATGATACCTTCAGAGCTGCATGCCTGAGCAATCAAACTTTCATATTGAGCCCAGGCTTTGATTCCAGTGACCCCTCACCATCCAACAAAGGATGCTAATTTCCAAGGTGAAAAAAGCTTGGGGTAAGATAACCACACGTGTATCATCACTTACGAGAGTGCCTGCTTATAAATGCGACCTGAGAGGGCTTCAGGGAGTTTTCATCTACAGAAAGCCTGCCCCCAAGTTGCATAGGATTTTGTGTATCATAAATGACACTTTGAGATGTATAGGAAAAAAGCCATAAATCCATCAGTGCTGTTATAAACAGATGCTTCCTGTACTGGGTTCCAGTAGCAGGCTTCTGAACTGTTTCCAAAGGCCCTTGGGTCATCAGCTTCTTTCATTCAAGTATCTGTCTGGTGGTTTAATGACAATTTCCTCCAAGGAACTCCTGGAAGCTGATGTGGGTATTCCCCCCCCCCCACCCATTTGTATTTGATCTTTACAGCAGCCCTGTGGGGTAGGAAAGCTGGAGATGCGTTCATGGGCACCTAGTGAGCTGCATGCCTGCAAGAAGAGTTAAATCAGGCATGTCCAAACTCCGGTCCTCCTGATGTTGGACCACAACTCCCAGAATTCTAAGCTTAGATTGCCAGTGACAAAGGACTGTGGGAGTTGTGGTCCAAAACATCTGGTGGGCCAAAAATTGGACATACCTGAGTTAAATATAGAGGGGGTACTCTAGAGAGTGGTTTGGAACCTGTTCCTCCCACTGCCTCCAAGTTTTCTTGGAGCCCAACTTATTGTTAGTCAGCACGGCCATGGGCAAAGGATGGTGGATCGTTGGATGCTAACAACATCTGGAGAACCAAATATTTCCCATCTCCCCTCTGAGAAGACCTTTGCAAGGCCTGGTTTCTGGGAGTTGTAGTCTAAGAACACCTGGGTTGCCCTGGGTTGGGAAGTGGTGCTCTAGAAGGAAGAGTGAGGAACCAGCGGCCATCCTGATGCTGTTGGACTTCAGCTTCCCTTGTTTCTGGCTGCTGGCTAGGCTGACAAGAGCTGTTGGGAGTGCTAGCATGAAAGTTACATGTTCCAGAACAATTTATTCTGAGATGCAAGTCGAATACATCTCTTTATGCCCAGGAAACTTAGAAACATTTTGCCTTTCCAGCCCCAACCAAACCTGGCCTAACAAAAAGAGGTTGTGTCATCTCAGAAGGACCGCGTGGCCCAGACTTCCCTGTGGTAATTCATGCTGTGCCATCTTTTCCCACAATATAGGGTTACCTTATATCTTGTATGATCCTTATGATACAGAGGGTCCCCATTATTGGGGAAAAGGTTGCCCATGCTTACTAATTAATGGTACTACAATGTTAAAGACCTGGCTCACAACCTAGTTTAATCTCAGGGTGGCTTGAGGTTAACTCAAACTTCCATCCTTCTGAAGTCGTTAAATTGAATACAGTACCCAAATTATGTGTGTGTGAGAGAGAAATGTGTAGCCTGCATAATTAAATTGTCAACCGCCCAGTGAGTGCTTTAAGCACTGTGGGGTAGTAAAAGCAAAGTGTTCTGCTTATATACCGCCCCATACCACTTCAAGTAGTCTCTGGGTGGTTTACAGTTTTAATTACAGTATGCAGGATACACATTCCCCCCCCCCCCGCCAGCAAGTCAGGCACTCATTTTACCGACCTCAGAAGGATGGAAAGCTGAGTGAACCTTGAGCCTGCTACCTGGGATTGAACCCCAGGTCGTGAACACCGTTGGATCTATATAAGCAGCACATTTTTGAGTGGCCATGTTTCATCTTCATTGCAGAAGGCAAGACTTTGGAGCTCACGGTAGGTGCCTTGTCCTCTTTCCTGTGGGCCAGTGTGGGATAACTGGTTCTCTCGGCATGGCTAGTCCAGGGCGACAGGCTCCTTCCTTCTCTAAGGGCTCAGCGGTACATTTCTGGTCGTGGCTTGGTAGGAAAGCAGCCGCAGGGCCTACAAAAAGTCACAGGTTCTGTCTCTGGACAGGCAGAAGGGTCTGGATGAGAGAAAGACAAAGAGTTTTCTCCCCTCCTTTCCTTCTGGCTGACTTGACTGACGGGACAATTTGAAGATAGAGAAGGCTGATCGCTCAGAGGCCCAGAACGGTGCTTCCTGCCAGGGAACGGTAGCGTGGGGGGGGGGAGTGACCTAATTAAATGGATTCCTTTCTCCAGAGCTATATCGGAAAAGTACCAGCGGTTCTTAATGGTCTCCCTGTTCAAGAAAAGGCCAGCCAGCTATCCAGGGCCATTTGGCCCCCTCATTAAGTCCGTTTTCTTGAGGGAGGTGCTGGACGTTTCTGTGGTTTCCTGGGAAGATGTTCTCCCGTTTGGCAGCTGTGGAAGTGAGAGCACGCAGTCCGGACTAATCTGCGGCAGAGAATAATGATACAATAATTACATTTCATAGACATCTCTTTCTGAGGAAACTCATAGGTCTTCCAGTTGATGGCCACAAACCAACCTGGGTTTTGGAGTTGGGAACTGCAGGAAGGGGGTTGCATAAGAGTCTCAGCCTTTTCCTCCCAGGGCAATTAGTCACTGGCTTTTAATTAGCAACAAGTGTAGATAGGAACAGGTGTCCATGAGGGGCCGTAATTTAAGCAACAGGCATCCCGTGGGTCCCATTTCCCTTGTTAACTCTTGCCTTTATAGTCCTGGGAGGTGGGATGGGGGCGGCTTCAGGCGGCTTTGCATTCCTGCCCGCTTTCTTGCTCACAGGGGCGAAGAGACACCTTCCGGCCATCCAATCCCTAGTTAATTCTCAGATGTAGTACTGAGAGCTGTGGTTCAGGTTGTTTTTTTTTTTTTTTTTTTTTGCAAGCTTCAGTCTAACCTTTTTCGGGATCTGGTGAATTGTTTGAATTCTTCCTACACTTGTAATGGCACCCGGGATTCAAACTGCCGAGCTGCCAACTTTTCAGTCAACAGTTTTTGGAGCCTTAGTCCACTGAGCCACCACACCCCACGCCAACACTATACGAGAGTACAGAAAGGACTTAAGTTCCGCTTTGTTTCATCTTGTCCCTGAAAATGATAACGGTTGCTTACCTACATGAGTAGTGAAACCTTTTACTGTGTTTGTGTCTTTTTCTAGTCAGTTTTGTGAATAGAAAAGCATAAGGAGGCCGTGAAGGCGGAGACTCAAACGCTTTATCTACATGCAAAAATAAAGGCTTGTTAACAGGAGGGGTGATGATGGAAAGGGCTGGTAAGAAAAGCTCGTCATGACATCTTGCCTAATTAAAAAAAAAGCAGATTCTAGGGAATGTTCTGACATCACTCTAGAGTTTTCATATAGCACCATCGGGCCCCTTTCAGCCAACCAGCCTATTGGTGGAAGTTCCACCCATCAATAAAAAAACTGAATTGCCCGGAATCGCCCATGACATTTTCAGACCACGCTGTCAGTGACAGCTTCCTGGGGCCATTACAAGTTGACTTTGCTCGGTTGGTGAGTTGCCACCGTAGATGACTTGTTGATCATTATGCCGTTCTCTTTCATAGCAGGTGGGTCGATGCCGAGAGCGATGGTTCCCAACCTTGGGTCTCCAGATGCTCCTGGGGCAGCAGTTCCCAGAAGCCTCCACTGTTAGCTCTGCTGGCCTGGATTTCTAGGAGCTGCAGTCCCAAGAAATACCCTTTGGGAACCACTGCTCTAGAACATCTGTGACTCTAGGTTTGGCATGGGGGGGTAGGGAAAGATGGACGCATTTTTGAACTATTGTCTGTAGATGAGCGCTGCCGTCTTCTTCCTTCTGGTTCGTAGGCCAACGGTCTTGACCCTGCAAGGCTGCACTCGGAGGAATTATTGCCAGTCCTGTTATAGGTTCAAGAATCCTTTGATTTGCCTATCTGAAGTTGTCGGAAGCTTGTCTTGTGTTGCGTTCCAAAGTTTTCCGAAAACCACAACCGGTGAAAAAACGAGGCGAGAAGAATTTGCTCATTGGGAGGATCATTGGAGAGGATCCAAAAGCCGTTCTGCTGCCCAGCCTTGCCAAATCCCCCTCCCCGCTTTACGTGAAGAATTATCTCTCCCCCTCCCCTCCCAGCTCTTTGAAACCATGAGGACTGGATGCTTGTCAGTGTGTTGTAAAGGAAATATTTGCCTCCTGCCACAGTAGATTCTGCAATTCACTTCTGGATGAAGATAGAGCCGCCAGCAAACCTTGACACTCACTGAGCATGTTTATCAGTTTTCACCTCCACTTCTGTGCTTCCGTGGACCTCTCAGATCTGTCTGTGTCTCTGGCTTTTTTTTTTCTTCCTCCTGCTTTTTTCTGATCAAGAAACCAAGCTTTCCTCTGCGGGCTGATTTTTTTTCCCCCTTGCCCTCTGCTCTGCGAATTACAGCTCTCGGTTGGACCTTGTTTTCCCCACTAAAATGTTAAGCCGTGTGTGAACTTGGCCAGATTGTATAAGAAGGCCAAGCCTTTAAATATATTTTTAAAATGGATCTGTCCAGAGAGAGATGCAGGGTTAAGGTGGGTGTAACATCCGAGCCTCGAGTTTCTGAGTGGCATCGTAGCCTCCTTCACACACACCCCAGGGGCAGGGGGCGGGGGGAATCTGAATCTTGACACGGCCTGGAAATCTGCCTCCTCCTGGCTTCCTCCATCTCTGCACCGGTGATCCTTGACGGCACCATCCAGAATATTGCCTGCTTTGGCCACCCATTTGCCTGGTCTTTCTTCTTCTCTCTCCAGAGCGCCTTTGTTTGAACCAGCCACGTTGCCCTCCAGAGCTTCCACTCCGCATAGTGGGAGTGTGGTTGCTATGGCGCCAGTGGAGGACATCTGTATACGGATTGCTTCAGGGAGTCACTCATGCCTGACCCCAGCAAACACAACTGCTTCTCCCCCCCCCCATCCCTCCTCTCTTTTCTTTATGCACTCAATGCTTCCATATTAACACTCCTTCTTATTTCTCCCTCCTTCTGTGCCTGACTTGCCAGCTGGCTTCTCTTGAAGGGAAACGGAGGTTTCGAACCCTCCTTGTAAACGTCTTCAGAGCAGAGTCAAGCCGGTTTTCAGGTATTCTCACACTTCTCCCCCTCCTCCTCCCCCCCCAAAAACACCACACAATCCTGTAGTCCATTACTTCATATTAAAGGAGCAGTAACTCCACGCCTAGGTGCCCTAAGCATATCCGATCTCGCCTGATTTTGGAAGCTAAGCAGGGTCGGCCCTGGTTAGTTCTTGGATGGGAGACCACCAGGGAATACCAAGTGCTGTAGGCGCCTGGAGTAGGAACTGGCAAAGCACTCCAGTATTCCTGCCAAGAAAACTCCACGGACATGGAGTCACGAAGAGTTGGTCACGACTGTAACGACACAACACACACACACAAGTCCACGCCTGGTTCCTTCCCCAGTCAGGCTGGTGGAGATTGTCATCGTTTTCTTAATGTCACCTTATCCATGTCTTTTCTCGCCGCAGTTCAAATCAACTCACTCCTCCCAAAAGGTGGTTCTCAGGAAGGATGGAAGGGAAGGGAAGCCGCAGGCAGGTTCTGCTTGGCTGATGGATATTGGAATTGGAATTGTTGGTTGCCAGCCACTCTCAGTGGTCACTGGGGTGTAGTGACGGTATGGCACCTTTTTTCATTGGAAACCTTGAATATCTTTTGCTGCGGAGCCACAGTGTTAATGGGAGCCTGTGGCCTCCCAGAGCTGCCAGTGGGTTTCCCGGAAGCCTCAGATACAGATTGGCCAGCATTGCTTGGGAAGCAGAACGCAACAATCCATGACAAACTTCTGGTCTGACCCAACAGGCAGCCTGTTTTTTACCTTCTGCCTCCTCTTGACTCTCCTGTGCCAGTGCAGTAGTCATTTCAAAACAGTTTTCTATGGGTTGGAGACCTTATGGTTGAATATGTGAGGAACAAATGCATTTGAGACGGGCACATTCGGTATCCTGGCCCTCTTGAGAGCCCAGCCATCTGCCTGCCTAGTAGAAAAGCTGACTCTGGTCAAAGCTGCATGGTCATTCTTCTCTTTCTCATTGCGTGCTCTCCGAGGTACCAACCAGATTAATAGATTGCCAGGAGGGGGGCGGGATGTATTCCAAGCATGGAATGTAGCCTTTTCCTTCTACGTGTCTGGATTATTCCCTCTCCATCCACACTGACCTTTCAGGTAAGGAGGGCTGATGCTCCTGCAAAATGTCAACAGCTGCTGACACGCCAACGGAACGCAACAGCCCGAAGGATGGTTTTCTTCTCTCCTCCCCCCAACCCCACCCCACCCCCGGCTTTTCTCATGAGCTTGCTCTTGCCGGAATGATGCGGCTTTGCTCCTGGCAGCTTTGGCTCTTCCAAATCGCTTTGCTTCTCCTCTTGCTTAGCTCTTCATGAGACAGATTGTCCAGGATCCACCAGCAACACATTCCCAGATCATGGGGGGAAGACCGTTGAACTGGACATGAAGCCGAGAAGCTTGTCTGTCGAAGCAGATCCGGACAGGTCTCGTGTTCTTTGAGGCTGTCCTGTTTTTTGTTTTGTTTTAAATGGGATTTTCTTCCTTCGCTGCTCTTCTTGAGCCAGCTGCTCGCACGAAGTATCTGTAGCTGCTTTGCCGTTGGCCAACGCAGGACTATCACCATGCCTTGCCTTGATGATCCAAAATGTCTCTGAGAGTTGCCCGGCTTCTGCAAAACATGGGTGGGGGGAGGTGGAATTACATTTGGATCCGGAGTTTTCTCTCACAGGAAAGGAAGTCCTATTCTTAATTGTTCCTAGGGTCTCGTAGCTCTCGCATTGGCTTAATCTGCTGCCTTGCTTGAAATCATTGCGTGGACCGGCAGGTGGGTTCCTCCTGCCTGGGACTAACATCCGTTCCTTGAGCAGGCTTGCTCTTGGCTTGCGCGGCCCTTGCATGGATGATTTTGGCCTTCTTCCAGCCTGCCTTGCCGATGCAGGGCTTTTGGCCCCTGATTGGGCTTAGCATCTCTTCCATTAACTTGCAAGAAATACCAGCCACTTGGCCTCCGCAGCGCCTGCCCCAGGTTTGCATCCCTTGACGTCCGCTGCACGCTCCTCCACGCCCCAACGAGGGCTTTCGTGGAAGAGTCCACTGCAAAAGGAAGCCACTGACTTGCATCCTCTCCTCTCTCCTCTCTCTGCCCCAGATCGGCTGACCACTCTTTGCTGGGATCCTCCACCTCTACCGATTTTGGCAGCTGGCAGCTGGTAACAGGAAGTGGCAGTATACAGGCAGACTCCACCCTCCCTGGCAGCTTCCCGGATGAGCTCCCTAACCATTCTTTGTAAGTCTACTGAGAACGCCATGCGGTGGGACCAGGCGTGTGCCTCTGAAGCTTCCTTTTAAAGGAGTCCAGAATCAAAGTAACCAGTCTCGAAACTGCTTCGTCCTGAGACCATTTAATACCCATTTACTGGCTGAGCTTACCCAAGGCTAGGTCATCCGTTGGTTGAAAACAGCCGGGAAGCCCCTTTATAGAGCGCACCTTTGGGGCAGGACATGGGAGTGGCTGACTAGCAGGTGGTGGCACTGGCTTTTTCCTTACCAGATCTCGGGGTGCAGATAACACCTTGCACAGCGCTTGGATGTCTACAGGTTTTTCAGTCTGCCTTCCACCAGAAGGAGTTGCTTTGCATGGCTATATTCTGTAGGTTGACATGGATCTGGGTGCCTGTATCACTCCAATTAAACATAGGTACTCTCTAGATGAGGTTCAGGCCTCTTCAGGGAAGCACATCAAGTAGCTCTGCTCATTTCTGAACCCGTATTACACTAGGTGAAACTATTTCCTCCCTTTCTCCTTGCGGCATCTCCAGGTAGGGCTGGGAAGACTGCAGTTGGAAATCTGAGAGGGCCGCCAACAGCCAGCGGTTAGCCATACAGTGGACCCTTGTATAACAAACAGCTTGTCTAACATAAAATCTGTAACAACATAAAAATTCCGGAGATAGGGGAAATTTGCTTAACATAATCGCCTATGGGGAGAATCCGTACAACATAAAAATGGGATTACTTCATTTTCAATGGATTCCTATGGGAAATTTGTATAAAGGAAAATTTGCTTAACATGATTTCATTTGGAACGAATTAATTCCTTTATACAAGGTACCACTGTAGTAGGCTAGAGGGGTCTATTATCTGACTCAGTGCAATGCAGCTTCCTGTATCCTAAAAGTGTAATTCCTTTCATTTCATTTGTGGGAAGATTCATGAATGAATGTTGTGCTTTTCCCTAGACAAGCATCCCCCACCCCCAGAGCCTTTGGGGTTCCTCTTCCACACCCCTTTGAAGTTCCCCTTTCCTTCCAACGTTATCCACCCCAAACGCCAGGATTTGCACAGAAACTTGCCTTTTCTTACCATTCACCCCTGTGCGTTCCAGCCTACCATCATTGTCTACTGACCTATGGGAAGGGCCAAGCTTTCAAACAGCAGGAAGGGAAAAATAAAGGAGATGCTCTGAAGTGCAACATCTGTTTCAGAGGAGGGGGAACATGTGGCCTTTCAGACAATTTTCTAGTCCCTGTCCTGCCTTGTCGTTTTGTTGATTTATTTAAAATATTTTTCTACCTTTCTCTGAGTGATGATGTAGGAGTTGAACACCGTTCAGAATGCCAGAGATGCCCTAGTTCTGCCTTATTTATTAAGCATGATTTTGTTTTCTGCCTGGGTAGCCGTGGCAAGTGCTATTCGAGCTGGATGGTACCTGCTCTTCTTGCTTGCACCAAGGCTGAAATTCCTAGTCAACTGATGTGGCCACTTTGAGGCAGTAGATGTTAGCCCTTTTTTAAAAGTTGATCCTACTGATCACAGCATTGCGCTGGTGTCCTCTGGCTCCTGACTCCTGGCTCCCCTCCGAGCAGGCCTGTGCTTCCTAGTGCCCCCCTTGAGCCACTGTCATACATCTTAATCTCACCGCATCCAAGAAGACTCTTGCATTGTACATTTGCACTAGGTTCAAAATGGCCATACAGATGGCAGAAGCCTCGCCTTTAGGGGGGCCCTTGGAAAATAAACAAAATCTGTCACTGTAGACTAGTGACCCTACTGTACAGCAGATGATTGGTCAGATGGTCTGGGATGCTGGGGATTGACGTATGGTTTGTATTCTGTTGACTGGAGCAATGTAGCCCACTCTTGTTATTAAAAAGGGAGCAGCAAGTGATGCCTCTTTTCTTTTTTTTGAGGGAAGATTAATGCGTAATAGTTCCATTGTATCTGGTGAGACACTTTTCTTACAGAAGACGTACATTTTAAGCCGTGTAGTTGGATGGAGCGGTATATACATTTAAGAAATAAAATAAAATAAAATCATTGGCTAGGCTGGGAAACATTTGGATCTTCAAACATCTTGGACTTCAACTCAGCTAATCCCATACTATTGTCTTTAACAGGTGAGACTGGTGGGAGTTGAAGTCCAAAGTATCTGGAAGACCAAAAGTTGCCTTCTCTTGATTTAGACGCTCACTGTAGGCAGGCAGTGTTGCAGGAAGAAGCTATTGCATTGTCGAATGATCTGATGTCACGGAAATCTGAGCAGCATAGATAGACCTCTCTTGGCTTTGTTCATGTGACTGTTCAGTTCACCCTCAGTCTGCATCTGGGGCTCAGAGATCTCGCATCGATGTGCTCTGCTCATCCCCTAGCTTCATGTTGCGTCCTTGGCTGTTGACAAAGGTGAGGGGTTCTGCAGGTGGGACTACCCACTCTAGTGCCAGGCAGTCCCGTCCCCTGAAGAAACATAGCAGGCATTTTGGTTGTGAGCCTTAGGTGGAACCTCAGCATTGATGCCTTAGCAGTAGAGATGGGCATGACCAGAAGAAATTACGTTTCGAGTTGTCGTTTGTCAGAACGGGTCCGTTTCGGGTCGTTTCCGTTTGTCGCGGAAATTTTCAAAAATTTGTCGTTTCCGTTTGTCGTTTGTCGTTTCCACCGCGATTTAGCGCGATTTGACGTCCCAGCATGGGGGCGTCCCGCAATGACGCAGAGCAGGCGGAAAACACTTTAAATTGGGTGATGATGATGAATAATAATATCGTTGCATGAGACTGCATATTTTTGAAATAAATCCACACCTCCTCCTCCTCCCACTCGAACCTCCCCCCTTTACCCAATTAAAAAAAATCCTCTCAAACTGCAAGAGGGGGAAAAAAGAATAAACTCCTGCAAAGCTGCAGCCAGGGAATCAAGGAAATGAAACTATTTTCTAAATTCAATAATTCCCTCCCTGCCTGCCTAACTTAAATCTAAAGCCTCCACTCCCTCCCTCCAAATTTCGAATAGAAAGCCTCCAGCGGAATCGAAAGCATTAGCCAGCAGCAGCCAGCCACACAGCCCTCCACCCTCCTCCACATCCAGACCCGACTGCGACTTCTGGAAGGTGCCTCGGCTTTTTATGCCCTCTGGCACATCCAAAAGTGTCAGTCAAAACCTGGCCATGCGATTGGTGGAATGGTTCAAAAAATTTGCATGGTCCCGTCCCATGGCCAGCCCATCATTGCACAGGTGTAAAAAAATAAAAATAAAAATAAAATAAAATAAAATCAATGGAGACGTTTTATTGCAAGAAAAACCCACTGCTGCTACTATAAAAATCCAGGCATTTAAAATACCTAATTTTCACATGTTTCTGTTGTGCTTTAGCGGGTTTTTGGACCACGATTTAAAAATAAATATTGCGGTTGCCATTTTGGA